>JAPMOR010107052.1:17467-28587 GCA_026543865.1 Argiope aurantia
TATATATATATATATATATATATATATATATATATATAGAATTTTTTATTTAAATTTTAGTGAAATTTTGTATTTTTCCAAAATAATACATCGCACTTCCGGAAATATTACATATAATTGTATTAAAGTTTAACATTTTTTCTGAGCCTTTCCAAAATACATATAATTTTTTTAAATGGCTTATTTAGCAGATTTATATTTTTTAAACAAAAGTTTAATGATTTCAAAGGATTTTATGCTTAATTAACAACAATTCATTTCGTTATTGCAATGAAATTTTAATCGTTTTCACTGTTACTAGGTAAAATATTTTTTACATTATTTTCTCCTATCTTTTAAAAATGAAAAATGGATTGGTGTATATCTTTTCATATTCCCTGGAAATTTAAAATGCATTTTTACTTTTTTTTACTTCATTAAATTTTTTGTAGTTTTGTAGCAGTTGCATTACACTTATCTTCTCTTTTGGATACTAGATGGCGATACCTGATTAAGCCATCCCATATGTAATCCCATAATGCATTGCGATTGTAATGAGAAGGAGATGTGACGCTGAACTGTGAATCGCGCGCGTAAATGTCTTGTCTTTGTGTTTGTAATTGTGTAGTGTGTGGATGTGATTATTAAAGAAATGTTTCCTACAACATTCGTCCTGTTGCTTCCTGCACAGATCATAATAATCCACATACCACCACATTGGCGCCCAACGTAAAAGAAATGTGTATGTGTTTTCAAATTTACAGCACGGAAAATTCATCAGTTTTGTTTTGGTGGAGCCGATCCAAGGATTAGATAAGTAGTTTTGTTTTATTTCTAAAAATAACAGAAAATGTTATAAAATAACTTGTTTTATTCTAATTTAGAAAATATATAGAATATTTGAAATATTTAGAATTGGAATTTAACTTTGTAAAATAACTTTTGTTTTAAGAAACCGTTCTGTAAGTAACAGAACCAGGTATTTATGTTCGGATCACTTTTATTCTGTTAACACTTTTCTTGATGAGTTTATAGCAAATACTTTATGAGTATTCATGTTGTAATGAGAGTTCTTTTTGAAACCTATGAAAGCTTTATTTATGTGCTTCATTTCGGTACTCCATCAAAACGTAATTTTGTTTTATTGGATCCTTTCGTTTTGAGACGAAACAAAATTATTGCTTTGCTTTGTGTTTTTTTTTTGACTTGGTATAATGGGTGATCTATTATCCTTTTTGTGTTTTTATACTGCATTATATTTAAGAATAGACAATTAACCAATTTTGTTTTATTCCTTTTATTAACTGAAGATTTCTGAAAAAAAAAAAAAGAGGGAAAGGGAAAAGTAGATGAAAGTATTCTTTTTTTTTTCTTTTCTCTCGGAATAGGAAAAGTTCCAAGAAAAGAAATTGATTTATTAATATGTTTATTAATTGTTTTATAGTATTTGAAATATACCATGTGTGACCTATTTTTTTTTATTCAATAAGAATACTTCTTAACTTAAATTTTACTTGGCATTATTCTGAAAATCGTATTTTCTGTTTTATTTTAACGATAATGTTTACGTTTTTTATTCTTTTGAAATTTGAGTATATGATTTAGATATGATGATTATGATATGAGTATATGATTTGATATATTATTATTTTGAGAAATTCCATAATGTATATATCAAACATAATTTTGTTTTACAAATGTTAATTGTGAATTTTTTTAAATATATTTTTGCATATTGAAAAGTGAATTAGAAATTGTGTATCAGTAAAATGTTAATATCGATTATTTTTTTTAACGTAATTGCAAATTTTATTGTTAGTATTTTGAATTTAAAGTGAACTTTTGGGGAACATTGACTGTTATTTGAACATTTTTTTCAACTGACTGTGCTTAGAGGAAAAATAAATTTTTATTTGTTTTGTGTAAAGATAAACGTTCAATATGGCATTTATGTCTAAAGGCAGGAAACAATATTTAATAAAACTTGCCACAGAACTTGGTGAGGAGGTGGAAGGTGATCTTAAAGTGATTGAATTACGCGAATTAATATTGAAAACATCGATTTACAAAGAAGATTTAGACTTCTTTGTGAAAGATATCCTAGAAAACATTATAACTGAAAGGTTAGAACGTGAGGAACGAGAACGTGTCGCTGATGAAAAAGAAAGAATAGAACGGGACTGAGCTTACGAGTTGGAGAAACTCCGTCTGCAAGTGGAATCTCAGAAGTTGGAGCAGACTCCTGGTCTTGAACTTTTGCCTGCAGACCAACAAGCTACATTTAACTTGAAGAAATTGCTTCCTGACTTTGACCCACAGGATGGGGACATGACCCTATTCTTAAATCTATTCGAACGTCAAATGAAAATTCTAAAAATAGGTAAACAGAACCGGATTGCTCATCTTCTAGGGCTACTACCCAATAGTCTGGCACAGCTCATCGCAAGAGAACCAGAACAGGAAGCACATAACTTTGATCATATTAGATCCATGTTACTTCAACGGTTTAAATTAAGCGCTGCGACAACTCTTTACAACTCACAAGAAAAAACCTGAAAGCACATGGAAAGACTTCCATTTTGAACTGCGTAGCTATTTTGAAGCATGGCTAGCAGAATTGAACATAACGAAGATTGAAGAATTAAAAGATCTAATGATCTTGGATCAAATGAAGAAACGAGTTCTTCCCGAAGTCAAGAACCATTTTATTGATGTATGGAGTGAATGGGTTACCCTATATGATCTAGTAGAGAAACTGGACAGTTATGGCAACTTACGCTCTGTAAACCTAAAGCTTGCCTCAAAACCACATGAAACAAAAGCTATTTACCCAAAAAAGAAATCAATATAAATCAACCCGATTTGAACAAAGAGATGATAGACAGGGTTTGCCGTGGATTCCCAGTCAAAGTAGGCGGAATCCCGGGGTCCCCAGTCAAAGTAGGCGGGATCCCAGCTACAAAGACAGACCCCCTCTGTCATGCTATGGTTGTGGAGAGCCAGGAGTTGTAAAGGCAAAATGTGCGAAATGTAATCATATGGTTCAAGGAGACCGCACTCAAACTCCATCCCTTAATCAGATGAACTTTCAGAGTATCTTAATGGAAAGCCAGCCATCAAGCATTATTGAAATTACGATTTGTGGTTCCCAAGCAGCAGTGTGTGCCAACACTGGAGCTACACATTCGGTTGCCGGAGAAAAACTTTACCATTTCCTCAAGAATAATGGACGAAGATTCGAAAATAGTACTGTTGATATGACCCTAGCCGACGGGCATGTATAAAAAACAGATATACTCTCAACGACGGTAGATATTGGTGTGGCAGGAAAAGTTATCCCCACGAAACTTATAGTCTTGAAGAATTCCAAGGGAAACCGAACTCTTCTGGGTACAGATTTTCTGAGAGCCTCAGGTATCGTCCTGGATCTTCAGAAAGGACTTTGGTATTTCTCAGAGGCTCCTCACCAATCGTTTAATTTTATTGAACCTCCGGCTGATATTAAGTCTCTCCTGGTTGTACCTGTTGCATCCCATCCCTGTCAACTTCGATAAAATGAGGGTACCCATCTCTCGGGTGAACAACGGACGAAATTCAATTCCCTGCTCAAAAGGTACGAGAAATGTTTCCAACCAGGGGGAGAACCAACTCCTTTCATCGAGCATCGAATCAATACTGGTGATCATCTCCCAGTCGCCGTACCACCGTATAGGATGTCTCCAACTACCTATGAAATTGCTAGCCCAAGTGATCCATCCACCTCTTTAGGAACATATCATACCTCAGCTGTATGTTCGTGCAGTCGAAACATGGAAGCGTATACACCACTGCATCCGATTCGCAAAAGAGGCCGACCACCAAAACTTAAGTCCCTTTCCTCAGGAACCAATAGACTTCCAGACAATTCAAATTCTGCCTCCTTGCCGGGACGTCGTCGGAGCCAGAGGGGGAGGATGTAGCAGTTACATTACACTTCTCTTCTCTTTTGGATATTAGATGGCGATACCTGATTAAGCCATCCCATATGTAATCCCATAATGCATTGCGATTGTAATGAGAAGGAGATGTGACGCTGAACTGTGAAGCGCGCGCGTAAATGTCTTGTCTTTGTGTTTGTAATTGTTTAGTGTGTGAATGTGATTATTAAAGAAATGTTTCCTACAACATTCGTCCTGTTTCTTCCTGCACAGATCATAATAATCCACATACCACCACAGTTTCTATTATTTGAATCATTTCTTTCAAATATGTTATATTTGACGTTTATTATATATGATAATTTGTTGTATCATATGGTGATTGTTATATATGATAATTTGTTGCATCATATGATGATTGTTATATATAATAATTTGAAATATTATGGTCCTGAATCTTTACTCTTCTTATTAACATACATGCTATCCGAATAATTTATTATTATCATTTCATTCAAGGGAAATGCGACGCGTTTATTTAATGTTGGGAGTCCACTGCGCATTTTTCAAGCGGAATAGGTAAGTAAAGTTTCGAAGCCGTAGAAGGCACAGTGGAGTTAGATGTTAAATATCGCGAACAGTTTTCCGTGCAACTGCGATATCCTGAAATTTGAATCTATTTGAGAAGATTCCTTTACAATTCTTACAATACAACTTACATTCATATCTAAGTACATTTTAATCACTTGAAGAACAACAATGAATAAATAAACTAAAATATTCTTTTTTGGTAACCAGCTTTTCCTGCCAAATTACCCATTTTTTAGCCTACTAAGCAATTAATATGAAACAATATTTAAAATGTCAGCTTTTTATTTGAAACGACTGAAAAATAGGAATTCAATTGAAAGAATCTGCCGCAAATCACTTTTAGCGATTTTTTAAATGTATGTATTAAAAAATAAATCGAAAGTGAAAGTCTAATTACCGAGTTAAGGCCCAAATAATAGCAATTTCTTTTTTTATTTTAACATTATCAATATCACACAGTTTAATAATTTAGGAATGAGTATGAATTTTATTATAACATTAAAAACTTCTCAACATATTTCATTAACTAAATTTTAAACATTTATGTAAAATAAAGAAATAAATTGTATAAAGGGGAAATTAATATAATTAAAATAGCAATTTTTCGAATTTTAGATAATTTAAATGTCATTTTTATGAGATCAATAATTTTAGGAAGTTTGGTAATTTATTTCCATAGGTAAGTCATTGTGATTACGAATCTGCCAACGATTATACTTCATTTTGACGCCTTTTTTATCATTTCTTTTGCATCCTTTGTCCTCTAACTGAATAGAAATTTTGGTAAAACTGAATCTCTCCCCAGAACATTTAAAATAAAATTCAAATCTATAAGGATTAGTGAGCGTTGAATTAAGTGTAGCTGTAAAAACTTTCAATAAAATAGTCTGAAACGTTCCTACAACAATTAGTTTTCATTTGACTGTCGTTGGTAAAGAGTATTATGTAAGTTCCAAAAACATTAGCGCTTTATATAGAGAGATAGTTAATGACTGCTGATGAAAAAATAAATTAACACATTTTACTATTAATAAAAATATATGCATGGAGGATTTTGTAAACTGAAAGTTTCATAGCTGCAAACGTATTACATTTTTTTTTTTGAATTTTTGAAAATCTCAATGATTTTTCGTTGTAAGCTTTGTGATATAAAAATATTTTTTCTTTCAGTATGATTTCCACAGCCAGATTTAAAAATAATAGACCCACTATTAATAAACTGAAAGGTATAATTAAATCAAACTAATATGTTGTTTTTAACATATGAGAGGATTTGTTCATATTTTATTACAATTTCCGGCGATAATCAGATAATGAGGGTAATAGCAGAATAGAACGAAACTATTCCAAATTTACGCACCAAGTAGTAGGAGTTGCCTTAAACGGTGATTCTGAATGTTGTTAGTAATGGAACTACAAAGAAGGATTTGCATTTTAGAGATAAAACTTTATAAATTGAAATTATTTTTAAGTTCTTGTAACTCATATCACTTGCGATAGATTTTTCCAATATATATTCTTGAGGAAATTTAAATATATCATATTTATTTCCTGTTTTTATAAGATTACAGAATCATTCTTATAAAGATAAATTTTAGAATTCAGTTATGAATTTTTGTGAAACACAACAAGTTAAAAAAACTCTTGCATTTTTTATAAATTTTTCAGCCTGGAAATTTAAAAATTGTGAACGATTGATTAACCCATTGACCGTCAGCTCTCAAGTTTCTGAATCTTCATAACCTTTACTGTAAAAAGAGAAAGCACTGACGATTTTACGATTTTCTACATCGATGCTGATTTTAGAAAAAGATTTTCAACGCTTTCAGTGTAATAATCAAAAATTTTCTACTTTACAGCCGTTATAAAAGAGATTAGTTAGAACGACTCTCTAAGTTCCAAACGGGTAAAGAGTTAAAACCATATTTTGTGATGAAACAACAACAGTAATAATAATTACAGTCCTCTCAAAGAGAAACTAAAAATTATATATAATAATACTCATTGCATTAGTAAAATCTAAAAAAATTCCTAATTCTTGTTTACTAACTGAGCACTATATATATATATATATATATATATATATAAGCCTCAATTATTCTTAAAATGTAATAAAAAGGAGAGCCGGCAGTTCGTGAAGCCGCATTTCGCAGAGCGTGAGATTTTTAACAGCCGTTTGCAACTTATCCTCCGTGACTTGTTTACAAAAGGGAGTTAATTATGCGAGAAGGTGGAAAAAAGTCTCAGTGTTGCAAATGGAGCAAACGTCATCTTTTCTGGAACAGAAAAATGATAATTAGAATTAGCAGGATACAAACTGATCAATTAATTGTTACAATATTATTATTTAATTAATTTCTTTAATTAATTTCTTTATTTAATTTCTTCAGACATGTTTCTGCCAACCCATAAATTTCGGATCATATCATGAGAATGACATCAAACCCATCATTTGTCTTTATAGTCAGTTGGGCATTTTTCTTGAAAGCATTTATCTATTTATCCACGATGAATAAAATGTATTTATTTTGTTGTTCTTATTAAATAGAGAATATTCGAAGAAATTATTTATTGAATTATAATACTTAAATTGCATTTTTTAAAAGAAATGCTTAAATTTTGCAGGTTATGGAGCTGATTATAAATATAAAACTTCCTCTAATGAAACATCTGTATTTTATAATCATTAGATTCAATCAAGATTCTGTTTAGAATAAAAATTCTACTAAAAAAATGGAAAAATAAAATTAAATGGAAGAATTTAAAGATTTGTTTAGTGAAATATGTAGAGAATCAAGAAATACTTTGATATGGAACTATACATTCCTTGTATGTCTAATATGATTATAGCTATGTATAAGCTAATGAAATAAAAAACAATCTTTCACATTACAATTTGAATGATTGTTATTTTGTTATCAGGATAAAAAATGACTATATTTTTCATCTTTTAGAAAGAAATTGACAATATATCTGAATCGGTCATAAATTCAGTAGGAAAAATTTAATTCCCTTGTATGAAAAAATATCAAAACAGAGAGTTTTTAATTAATATGCCATAAAAGTCTGCAATTCATATTTCACGCAAGGAAAAAAACCCATTTATGTTGAAAAAGTATTAATGGACCACTACTTTCTGCATTCATATTCCGCTTCCTTCTATGAAAATTTTTAAACATTGCTTTGAATGTAAGGATAATTTATATATAACTATATTTTCGAGATGAAATAAGTGAAATGCTTATAAATTAAACATTTGCATAGAAAATTGCATCACACAATAATACGTCTGTGTGCATAACAAAGCAAAAAGAAAGAGCACTTACATATATTAAACATAATTAATACATTTATATTTGAATGAATAATCAATTGCCAGACTATTCATTATTGAAATGATGCAGTTGAACTGCTTTTTTTTATTTAAGATTCCTGCGCAAGAACGGATGTGATAATTAAAATCATAGTCTAAAAAAATCTGATTCATGCACTCTAGGTACTTTTTACTGCACATAATTGGAAAATGACATTTTTTTTTCTTTTAGAATTGAAGATGTGTAACGAGATTTTACATAAATGTGCTTACTTTGCTTCAAAAAACAACTTAATTTGTTGGATGAGAACTGACAAAAAATGCAAGTATAGATTTTGAAAAATGAAGTAGCTTAAATTTTATTTAATACTGCTGTTTTAGAGATCCAGCTGTTTTATAAAAGCAGCAATTGCACAATGTTAATTCTTTATGACCCACATATTGCTCAAATACTGTAATGGAGGGGGAGGGAAATAAATATTTCTAAAGCGACAAATACTAGAAGATACAAACAAAAGAGGAAAAATACACAAATGTTTCTAAAGTGGCACAAAACAAGCAATGAATATATATGTTGGTACGGTGAGTATTAAGATTTGTACCAGAAATGAATACGATTTTTTTTTCTCCTGAAAACATGTATCTGCAATGAATGCCTCATCTGCTTATTTAGGGCCAAGAAGATATTAACAATTTACTTCGTAATCTCAAAAATCAGCATTGTTAATATGTTATCAGCATTGTTAATATGTTATCAGCATTGTTAAATATAGCAGTATATTCATAAATTAATTTAAGTATTTTACGACGAATACAGGGAAGAGAATACATGGTAAACCTTTATTCAGTCTTATATAGCCTATATTGTTAAGCACTTCTCCAAATGTTAGCACAAACGGAAAAACGAAAAACGATAATATCTAAACTTCACGGCAATTGAAGTTTTAGTAACTGAAAGGTAACTATTATAATTATATTCGATCAGTTCAAATTTAAAATCAATTTCCTATAGATCAAATATCTTTGATCTACCCATAACGTGAACTTTGAGATGCGGGACAATTGTAAAATAGTTCTATCTTTCATAAATAATTTTTGCCATCTTCTTTAAAACTAATTTTAATCATAGATTATTCAGGCTAACACATTTCTTTTAGCCAACGTTATATTTATTAAAATAATATTCTGCCATGATCGTTATACTTTGCTTACAAAAATGAACTGAATACGAATCTGTAATGGCGCTTCTCAACACTGTAAGACCTAACATAAGAACGGCAATTTTATGAACAACTCTGTTGGATGCTAATCAAAACACAGATCAATGACCCCCAAATGTGGCGACAAACTTGTTAAACATTTGGCAATTTAGCGACAAATTTGTATACTTTGGAAAATAAATGGAGAATGATAGAATCTCTAGAAAATTTAGAAACGGGACCACTAGGAGGCGAATTATATCAATCCTTCTAGAATATTCTGTATCTTGCTTCGGAAAATGTAAAAAACTATCAGATCAAGCCGGAATATAATGAGTGTGGAGTCATCTGAATCAGTCCAGCGAAGCGCAAGCGTTGAGTAGAATTCAGGATGGCTGGAATAGCCTGGTTGTTTATACGTTGGATTCGCATGCCTTGCATTTTGAGTTCGAACACCGCCAGCGGAAGACTCTGTATGCATGCTTGCTGGTGCGCGTTTAAATATGTTGAAGTCACAAAGTCCTCCAGTTCGAGATAATACCATTGAGGATACTGGATCAGAGGTAATCGTTCTCTGATTCAAATCTAAATTACAATCTGTGGATGAGTGAATAAAATGCATGAATGAAATCCACCCCGTGAAAAGGTCTGTGACGCATGAGTAGCTAAGATGGCGCTACTGGCACTAGATGGCGCTACTGAAACAAAAGACGCTAAAACTAGGCTTAAATTGCTGACTTTGTCAGTGAGCTTGTCTCTGACAAGCGTCATAAGCAACAACAACAAAAAAAGCGATGAGTGAATTGAGGTTTTAGCCGCACGCTAGTAGTCAAGTATTGATTGAATCAACAACGAGTTTCTTGCTGAGTTCTGTCTGGCCACTTTGTATGCAGCTGCAGTTGTTTACTACCGATTAGCTACTTGTGGCTGCTGTTTGTTATTAGTTCTGCTCTTTATTTCTTTTCTTCGTTTCCACTGCATTTTTGTTGTTTGTGCGCTGTGTTTTCGTGTTCATAAACGTCATTAATTGTTATTGAGGTATGTTATTAATCTGTTGAATTTTCTGAATTTTACGTGTATAAATTTTAAGTAACAATATAAACCCAACAAATGAAAGCATTTATGTTTATTTGACTGACTTTCAATCAAATTTCTCTATCAGAAAAAGAACTAACAAAAGAGAAGACATTTACAGAATTCGATGCTTATTCTTTTTTATAAATAAACCATGTATCTGTTGAAGTTAAAGGTAAAACTGAAAAAAATATATTTGGATGTGTGGATTTGGATATCTATTAATATTTTCACGATTTTGGTAGATTATAGGATTTTTCATCCAGAATTTTTTCAACGTAACTATCTACGCAAATATTGTTGAGAACTTATGCTTGGGATGTATGTGAGAATGCGGAAGAAATATAAGCAAAATTATAATTCTGGTTCTAATTTTAAATTTATAAAAACAGTATCAAAGGTTTAATAAGTAGTTCATGTATTTTCTTGAAGGAATAACGAATTCTAGTATCACGATTTCCTAATCTAGGATTGCCTGAATATCCTAGTAACACGCTGTATCAACTGTCAACAATAATACACACAAAAATCATAAATTATTTACAAGAACCGTTCAACAAACTATCGTAATGAGTGCAGAAATGTAGCATTGCTCTTTATATCAATTAAAATTTTATGTGCCAGGTTTTATTTTGCATAAATTATTTTACATTACTTTTGATATGTGCAGACAACAAAACAATAAATTAGTCAAGATATAAATTGCAAAATGTTTATAAAGCGAAAGCAAGTCATGTATTTAACTATTTATAGTTTCATAATAATTTTTTAAGGTGTCTCTTCTCTTCTTCAAAAACTTTTACCTAATTTTACATTCAAAATATGCTTTAAATATTTTCAAAAAAGGTTTAATGGAAATAATATTTTATGCTTTAAATACGCATAAATTTCAATTTACCTTTTGTATTTTATGTACACAATATTAATACTAAGTACCCTATTTGGAAACTAAAAATAATTTTGAATTCGAAATTTGTAAATTTTGTGATTTTGTGTTCATATATTTTGCGTTAGCAAATTCAATGAATTTCTTTCAGTTCTATTCAT
>JAPMOR010107054.1:0-112260 GCA_026543865.1 Argiope aurantia
TAGTTCCAGAATTGTGTTTTTCAAACTCAGGGAGGTCTGAATATTAAAATTTATGAAAATCTCAAGGACAAATAATTTGATGCTTACAACACTTTTTATTTGTGTACTTTGTACACGAGGAAGGGGGGGGGGGAGAATGAAAAATATCCAGCGGCATGAGGGTTAAGATTCCTTTCAATTTATGAACAAGAATCGTAAAACACCACCATATATAGCGATAAATTGATTTAATCTATGAAAAAGATATATTCTTTGACTAATGCTGATTGACGCAAACTTCCGATTACCTGTTTGACAGTCATTGTAGTTATACTAGATAAGGATTCTTGTCCTTGTGTTGGATGTCTAAATACCTCGGAAATGCTTATATTATCTAAAATAAAATTCTGTTTGCATCTAATATCTTTCCAGTCTTTCTTTTACAGTCTTCTTTGTGAGTCAGCAAAGTAATCTAGATCTCAATATGGAATCTGTTATTTCATTTGTTGAATTCATCGTATTTCTGATGTGTGGATTAATGGTGACAAATCTCTTATCTTTATTTAGGTTTTTAATATATCAGAGAATATTACTTAGAGTTTATTAAATTGCCAGAGGTTCGTTTGCAATGACTTAGATAAATGAAATTTGGCATGCGGTCTTATAATCAAAAGTGTAGATCTGTGTCAAATTCTGAATCCAGTTGGTTGAAAAGATGACGTACAAAATACTTGCCGAGTTTTCTGTATTTTATCAATACAGACAAATTGCGTCGAGCTGTGCTAGTATATGGAGAGGGAAACTAAGTTTGTGCACGTTTGAAAGCTTGCCAACTTTTCCCCTATACTATTTCACCCCCTTTCATGTTCAAGTTTAGTTTAGTTTAGTTTAGTTATATTAACGTCCCGTTTTAAAGCAACACTAGGACTATTTTGGGATAGACCTCGTAATTTTGAACTGCGGTCAGATGACGAGGACGACACCTGAGCTGCCACCCCCCTCATGTTCAAGAGATGTAGGAGAGGATAGACGAGGAGCATAAAAAGAAGGAATTGATTTGTCTGTGTACATGAGAGGGTAGAATGGAGAATATTGCTTATGATGTTTTGGCTTTAACCGATTCAGCTTACTCTTAGGGTGTGTAGTTTCGCCCGTATCGTAGATAAGTACGAAATATTTATTCCACACTCATCTTAGGTGATAAGTAAATATAAATAATATTCCTGAAATTCCGCCTACAAAATAATGTGTGGGAAAAAGTTAATCTTTTTTTTTAATAACACGGTAATGCACAACTTGGTTGGTAGGTAAACATAAATATTATGATAAAGCATACGCAATAAAATTACGTAATATACATCCTAATAAGAATAAATAATCTATAGTCATTAAAAATAAACCTTAGTATATAAATAAAAGTATATATTAAATAAATTATATTCATATGTAATATACTTACAACTCTCTCTCAACAGGGATGAGAAACAAAAGGCTCACAGAAAAGCCTCCACAAAAAGTGAAATCCATGACATAATTTGTAAAAAAATACATATCTGCTATTAATAAGGATGATGTATATATAACTGCATATTGCAGGCTCTACGGAGTAGACGTTTGACCTACACTTACCAAATTTGGCACATACATATCTCGGAGTATGGGACATAACATTTATGCAAACAGAAATCGTAACGGAAATTCCTGATCTCACTTATTCATCTCCTACAAGAATAACTTAAATATTATTTCGATTTGATTGTATATCTTAATTATTAAAAATCATCAATTCTTTTCCACATATCCAGAAATTTTCACTAAACACGGCAGATTGAAATGCAAAAAAATACTTTGCAAATTGCAGTTCGTTTCGAACATAGGATATTATAAATCCAATAACGAAGCAATGGTGTCATGGACATACTGATATCAAGGTACTCATCATAAAGGATATGTTGAAGACAAAATATAAATGGTTATTATTCACTTTTTTAAAGACAATTTTGGAGAAAAAGAAAAATTATTCTTCACCCCAGCAGATTTTTTTTATCATTTTTGACGCCACTGGATTTTTATAAAACAATTTTTGTAATATTTTTTTGCAATTAAAAACATAATTTTAAGTAAAAATTAATTTATTATAGTGTACATAACAAATTGAAAAATAAAGAAACTATTCTTCAGTTTTTTTTAGTTTAAGTAATGCGACAACAAATACTGCATAGCAATGAAAAGAGGTTGTAACTCAACTTACAATTAGATTTTGTTATTCTAAATATATCAAATAAAAAATTTTTTGGAACTAAATTTTTTTTTTGGAGGGGGGGAGAGATTATAGTTTAGTTATTTAATGTCATAAATGTAAGGGCTATAAAAGAAATAATTTAAAAATTGAATAACTGCTTACGGAATTCAATTAAAAACTTCCTCTCCCTGGAAACAATGTAATTGGGCAGCAAAATTAACGTCTTAATTTGAAGCAACCAAAGGGCAACTTAAAACTGAATCTTGTAATCTCGAATCATAGTCTCTCTGTAAGCTTCCATACTGCTTTAAATGAACGGTGTTCCAACTTTTCACGATATATGTAGCGTATGTCAAATCCATATACCCGCCAATAAAATTCCTTTAAAATCTAGAACAGCATAGTTTCACACTCTCCCTCCAGGTTACCTCGGTCCGAATAGAGCAGTAATTCAAGCAGAGTAATATTAAATTCCGTAACTATTTGAAATCCATTTTAAAATAGCCAAAATTTTAGAAAACATTTCCTATATGGAATATTCATATGTATGGATAGTTTGTTTACCTAGACATTTCAATCTTTTAACTTTCATCTCATTTAAATGAAATCTTTTAATCAAATCTCATTTCTTTCATCTAAAAATCTCACAGAATTTTTAATGTTCTTAATTATTGTCCATTTTTAATGAACTCCTAAAAATGATTGGTCTTTTTACAAGGAAAATGTACTTGGGGTTACATATTATACCGGTCTCCATGAAGGTCAACGTATTACTGTTTGTAAAGAAGAAAAATATGTATTATCATTAGTGGATTCTTCAATTCAGTTTTATTTTCATTTAGAATATTTAAAAAATGAAAATCACAGACACTGTCATTAATTCAAGAGGCATTTTGCAATTGCTCTTATGTAAAAAGTGAGCCCAAAACCTTGTGCTCTGCATTCCTGGCGTGTCTCGCTACGAGTACATTGCCTTCCCTTTCCCTTTCAAGCAAGCAAGTTTATTACTCTGCGAATCAACCTGCGGACGTCAGAAAGCCGTGATAAAGCGCTATCTTCTTTTCTTTTCTTGATAAGCTCAGGTTATGAGTGTGTGATGGAGCAACGCGCTGTCACCTGCTTGCTGATAATCCACCGGAGGAATGATTTCAGGGTCTTCATTAGAAAAGAAAGTGTTATTTCTTGAGAAAAAAGAAAGCATGATATGTTTTACAGAAGAAAATTCATTCAAGATGTAGATGGAAAATGGAATAAAATCTGCCGATTCGAACAGATCACCGAATAGCCCATCGGTTTTCTTTCAATCATTGTTCGAAGACGGAAAATAGTTTCCTCTTTTGCAAATTAAATATTTGACAAAAAGCACTTAAAAATAAACCACCATGCTCTTCTCTCAACTATCTAATGCACTTCCTGATTATAAAACATTTAGTGTTTAGTTTTGTAGTAGATGTGGAAGAAAATAAGCAAGGCAGTTTGGAATAGTACTTCTTTACTTTGCCGTTTTGATTCAAAATTTTATCTACTGATGCTTTGATACAAATGCAATATACCAAAATTTATGCACTTAACTTATATTTTTTTATTTACATACGAAAAGACTTACTGACAGACAATAACTCAGATTTTACATTTAGTGAGAACTATGAAACTCATTTTCATTTTTAGTAATAGAACCAATTGAATAAATTTGATCAACATTTTGTAACATCTCTACAATTCCAATTTTTCGATCTCTTTAACTCGCAATGTTTTCGGCTTATACGTTCATATGCGTAGAGACGAATACACAAGCAAACTTCCTTTTTTATGGATTTCATAAAAAAATTGATAAAATCTGAGATATTTGTTTGAAGATCACGTATCACATTTCATTCATCTAATCCTTTGCATTTTCGAGTTATCGTGTTTACAGAAAGCATAATTTCAAAAATGGGATCCGATCCGATCGACTCTAGGAGGTCTCAAACCAAAAGATCATTTAAATCTTACAACTGGACTACTTGAAGATCACAATACTTTCACTTTCATTATTTTGTGTACGAGAAAAAAAACCCCATTGAATACGTATTCGACTGGAAGAGATAAAACTGACTTGTTCAAACAGATGAATGCTTAGCTTTTCAGATTTTTCCAAGATGCTATTATCGTTTGAAGAAGAAAGTATTTATCTCGAATAAATTAAATGCTTGAAGGAAGCATAAAAAATTAAGAAAAAAATTCTAGACAGAAAATTATTAAATGTGTCGGAATACATTATATCATAAATAGAAAAAGATACTCCTACTCCAATAGCAACAGCATATTTTTCAATGATGTATGCTTTCATAATAATGCGTTACACATTATGCTTACAATGTTCATGTAATAATTAAAAGCAGTTGTTATGTAAATAAATGCTACAGATAGAATTAATAATATCTATTTATCTCTAGTCTTAAAAAAATTTCTGTTAGAATTTTATCGGAACTCATTACAAGAAAGATAGACTACACAGACATACAAATGAATGAAAATTGCTAAAGAAACAGGTTCTATCAGTATCTCGTGGAGTACATGTGAATGAATAAACATTAAAGTCAAAAATATTTAATGATGGAATTGATTTTAAAATTATTGAAAATATTTAGATTCTTTTCTATTTAATTCTTTTTATTCTTTCTAAAAGTTATGAAGTTCTGAGTGGCAATATCAATTTTTCATCATTGCAAGCTCAAGGGGTTAAGAACCTTTGAATTCGTGGACCCAGTTAAAAAAAAGTGGAGCATTCTTTTCACGAATTCTAACTAACCATCATATACATTTACAAACGTGCAACTGTTTTAAAACTCTTAAGATTTTTTAAATGTCCTGTATAGTACAATATTGCAGAAATTATTATGCTTATGAGTTATACATATTTTGTCCACCAAGAAAAATTTATCAGTAGCAGATGAATTAATAAGAGATTGAATTAATGCGGGCATACATATATATATGACAATATGTAGAAAATTTTAGCCCACAAAAGTTAGGATTTGTTGCTCTCACATAAAGGCAATTTTGAAATAGTTTTACAATTTTACAGTTTATTTTACAGAAATAGTTTTACAATTACTCTGCAAGAGACCGTTGGACTTAAAACTAACAAATTTGATCTAGATATATTTTGTAAGAAGAGAAGATATGAAGGTCTGAAAAATTTCTTTAATTTTTTTTATTGGAATCATGATTAATTATAAAAATCAAGCGAAACTTCGAACTTTTTTTCAACATAACTTCAAAAAATATTATAAAACAATTATTTTTACACCATCTTAAACCACACAGTTTTTAATCTAATTTTAATTTTTAATAATATTTTAACCATGTTTGACAGTAAAATTCATCACTATAACGTTATTCAAATAAATTTCATTGGTGTTATATACTTTCATTCAGGATTTTTCTTCCATCGCTGTTAATTAAGATTCGGCTTGTTTACTCATATTGAGTAGATTTCTGTTTAAAATTGGCTGTTAATGAAATTTTGGAAATTTTATTATATTGGCAATTAGTTTTAAAAAAGTAAACAAATGTTATTCAAAAGTAAACAAATGGTGAAAAAAATTCCCCAATTCTTAAACACTGTTCCTCTTTTTAAAATGAATGGACGTAAAAAAATATATTATTGCACTTTTAATGTAAATTTTTTATTGTAGCATATTGAATTTTGTTGATTCAGTTAAATTTTTTGACATGTCAAGATTCAATGATTCTATTCTATTCCTATGACTTTTTACGAATGTGCTTCATCAGTAAATAGTGAGAGACCTAGGGTGGGGCAGGCAGGGCTAGTATCCTGGGCGCCATTACCGGGGCTCCAAATTGAGGAATAAGTTAATTTCATTTAAGAAGAAAGTGCTTTTTTATTTAACAGTCATTCTTTAAGTTCTCGAAAATTAAAATGGCGATCCATGTCTCATTTTAGTGTTTCTAAATATTCCTTTAAGTTGGAAATCGCCAGAATTCAATTCATTGCGCTAACTTCGTCTTTGCTTTGACAACCGATCCATGAGCATTTGTAGGTATTTTTAATGAATAAAAGCAAAATTAGTCGTTTCGTCTTAAGATAAACGAATATTGTGAATAGAAAATTATAAAGCTAGATTTTAATATGTATAAAGAGAAAAAGAGAAAAATAACTTCCTTAATGACATCGAGTTTCATCTAAGTTCAGAAGAGCACATTTTTGTTTGTCAAACATTTCTATTAGTCAACAAAAAAATGATTAGTATTTTGGGAAAGATAATAGATTCTTTAGATTTTCTGTAAACTGAACAAGAAGAACTAAGAATAGATTTCGTTGAAAATAAAAATACTAAGCGTAGAGATAATAAGCAATTAAAATTTTACTAGGAGGAAAGATGATGTATATAGAATTAACTTTTTATTAATTAGCCAGTTCGATTGCTTGAGATTATATAGAATTTATTTCTTTTAAGTCATAGAACAAAAAAAGAAAATAGAAAAACAAAGAAATAATCCTTAAATTACAAAAAATAAAAAGGTCGACAGTTTTTTTTAAAATCTTTGATTTAAAAAACTTTAATGAAAGCTGTTCTTGGAAAATAAAATCTTCTCAAGAATTTGGGATACAACTCTGTCATACTAATTAGTTCACTTGGAGGCTTTTTCATCGTCACAAAGAATTCCATTTCATATATTATATAATTGGTGAATGGTATTTAACGCTGAATAATTAATTAATCAAAAAAACTTCTCTACAGTGTCATAAGCTATCAGAACTCCAGAAGAGAAATAAGAAATATTTAAAATATTTTCATATATTCAGCTTGAGTGCCACATTTTTGATTTTAATGCTGCTTTCTGATCTCATATTCGTTTAATTTCAAAGTACTATTTTTACATTCGTAAAAAATTGATTTTTAGTTCAGTAATTTTTTGAAAAAAAATGATTTAAAGATTTGACGAAACAATGAAATAAATTCGTCATAAATTTCAACAATGAAAACCTTTGTAATCAGTTATATTTTAACGAACATATTTTTATGTTCGTTAAAATTGGTGGAAAATTGCAAAGCAACTGAATACACAACTAAAAAGATGAAATTTTAAATTTTAAGGTGGTGCAACATTTATTTTTGTGTGAGAACAAATTCACAAGTTATCACTGCAATGACTGGCATTTCGATTCATTTTTTAATAATAAAAACTAACAGTTTCGGAAAAAAAGAAAACTCCACTCTACACCTAAATATTCACCCAAAATATATTAGGTAAATTCCTTATAAGAAGACTGCCTTCGTTCAAAAGTTTAAATATATGACTATAACGCTTTTCCCATGTTATCTTGTTAACAGGATAACTACAGTAACTTTGTTTAAATTTTAACCGGCTTGAAAAACGTTTTAAGAAATGTAGGAACCTCAGATGAGTTCATAAATGGGGTTGAAAAGGTAGAAAGTTGAAATTTATTTATAACTTTCTTAATATTGAAGATGGAAAAATAAATCAAATTAGCAGAATTAACGCCTCATCAAAATGAACAACTTTTCTATTTCAATTGTTTCGATAGCTGAAATTATTTCGAAGTTTGGGCTAAAAAGAAATTTTTAATTTTGACTGTTTTTAACATCAACAATTCATGTTGCCAAAAAAATGAAACAAAACGTCTACTTTTCTTTCATCTCCATAGTTTGAAATTGTTTAAATGCACGTGGAGTAAAGATTAAAAGCTTGAATAAAACTAATTAGATAAAAATTACGATTTAATAACACCATTATGTGAAAATGATAAGTTTAAAAAAATTCCAGAAGCTGCATGTTTTTTTTTTTTTGAATATACATGTCATTAAAAAAAAATACAGCTTGGCATTATGCGCCGCCACGTACCCGACTTTCTTCCATAGCCATTCCTCCTTTTAAAATAAACTAAATTTTATAAATTATAATTATTAATTAACTAATTAATTATTTTTAAAACTGTATTTTCTTCGTGACAATATATACAAAAGCTGAAAATCATTTATGCACTCACTAAATACTGGATCTCATTAACCATTAGTTATTTATCTGAAATTAATCAGGTGCTTGTATCATATGTAGTAGATTTCTTCTTTGAATTTGATTAAACATTGTCGAAAAGATTTAATTTATACTTTTTTGTGCAAAGGAAATCCTTATCATGAAACTGATTATTATAATGCACGTGGTGCATGTATATATAATGACAACTAATTTACTAAATGGATATCAATTATCTCGCCAAAAGTAAAACAGGTTGTTTCTCACATTTTAAATGACATTTTTCAATATTCATTATATGAAGAATAATTTTTTATGTAAATGTAAGTTTCGATATTTAAATGAATTCATTATTCCGGAGATTTTGTTAATTGGACGGTCCTTTGATTTGAAATCTGCCGTTTTACTGAAGGTATATTGTATTAAAAAAAAGACACCCATTATAGCTTGTATCCAAGCATGGATACTTATATTAAACCCATAATTGCGGTTAATAGCCAAAGATATCATGTTAGTTTATTGATTAACATTCTCCAATTTTATGTAGTTAAGCCTAAAGTTCATCAATAGCATGCTGTTAATACACAGTACCGAAGTATATTTTTAAAAATTAACTGCTGATTTACTTCCTTTTACTCAAATTAATAGTTATAATTCAAATTTTCGAAACTGCAACAGATATCTTAGTTCCAACATTAATTAAGAAAAACAGACAGTTTTTAACTATAATATAATTGAAAAATCAAATGATAAATTCGTAAATTCTATTATAAAAATGGTATTCTCTATACATATAATTGAAGGAAGAAAAGTTGCAAACGATAGTTAATTTCTAAAATATATTTAAAATGCAGATATAAGCTGTTAGTTTATTCCAGATGTTACAAAGTTTTGAATTTGCTAAAAACTTCAAATACTGTCAATAATATGAACTTTATAATAAACCGTATTTAACTCTTATTTTTATAATATTTGTAACCTTTATATAATAATATATATTTATTTTGCAATAAATGTTGAACTCTGCAATAGCAATAAATTCATTATTTACAGTTGCTTCAAAATTGAATATTTTATTGCTTTTGTCCAAGAATTTTAAAGGTATTGAAAAGCAGTAACTTAGATGTAAAGAAATTACCGAGATGAAATGTTTTTACATAAGATAATATTACATCAGTTGGTTTGGCACCATAATGCACAAACGAACAGATAGACAACAAATAGATACATTTTCATTTTTAGTTTTAGTAGAGATATCTATAAAATGAAATTTAAAGATGAACAACTCATTTATCTTAAGGAATCATAAGGGCATATCTTTAAAAATTTCATAAAATCATTTCAAAAGTTTAATGAAATTGGGCTTAGTTTGCTCAAGAAACTTTTGATACAGTAATACTTTAACCCTTTAAAAGGAGCTTAAGTAAAAAAAAAATTAACATTTGTTTATGTGAAAGTTTTAATACTATAAGAAAAAAATATAAAACGAATATATATTCAATTGATGTCGTCAGGGGCAAAATAAACTTTCTGGCACCGATATCTAACATCCATCACGATGACAATGAATTTCAGCAACGATATTTTTGGGATTTCCTTTAAAATAATAACATATAACATACATTTCGATTCATCTATCATTAAGTTTCAAAGAGCAATTTCAAATGATTTCATACATTCTGGTTAGATTTGATATTATATTTGCTACATTATTTATTTTTATACTTAGTTTACTATATCTTATTGTATAATTAAGGTGCACATACTGGCAACAAGACTAGATTAGTTCAAAAGTATTTTTTATAGTTATTTAGATTTAATTTCTAGGGTAACACTATTTTGGTATTTGGCTTGGGCTTCTCAATTATTACTTGGATTATTGGAATTACTGGAATTGAATCACTTTTCGGTTCAAAAAATGTTGAAATTAAGGAGATACATAGATAATATCTTGTTAAGAAAGTAATTAAGATTATATTAAATATAAACGATTTAATTGAAATTTTAGCAGCTAATAAATTTCTCAAATAAGCTGGTTACTGAAGGCAACTAGTTCAGCATATTTTATAAAATTATGACATTTTCATTGTGTTCTCATATGAAAAAGGCTGAGTTTTCATGTTGGAATTGATATGAAATTCAGGAATTAATGCATTAATTTTGTAATTTACAGGCAAAATTTAGCATTCAATTAAACAGGAAATGATTAAATTTAACATTTATCATTTTATTCTTTATTTCTGCTGCATATTGCTACAATCAATTTTCATCGGATTTCATTTTTATTCAAATTAGTTATTTTATAAAAGGGCATGTGTTTTGTCTAGCTGGCTACTGACCTAAAGTTTCAAACGATAATCCTTGAAATAAATGGCAGTTTATTTCGGTTTACAAAGTTATGGAGTCGATTCATATTAATGTGATATACGTCAAATGCTCCGCATCACTTTCATTTTGGAATTCATTGCGTTCAATTCTCGGAAAAAAGAAAGGACTCATGGAGTTGTCTAAAGTTGTCATGGAGTTGTGACTAATTAGCTGAAATAACTTTTACGTTTAAGTAAACAACTCGTCTCTATGACAGTGAGAAGGGAGAAACTAATGCATAAAATGCAACCATATAAAGAGTTAAATATTGTTGTTCATCATTTTTTAGACCATCTAGTGCGTTGAAAATTTTCGTTTTGTTTAATTTCCGTTAAATAATTTATGCAAAACTAGAAGTGCTTGATTTCAACAGAATAGCTTTAACATCAAATAAGTTTTAATAACAGCCGTCCGTCTTATTTTAATAACTTTATACACGAGTATTTCCTACGTACTAAATAGCATGACATCATAATGCGATTAAAAAATTATGAATCTCGGTTATCCTTTTCTAATTGCACATTGTTTTTTTTTGGAGAGTAATTTTTTCTAATGCTAAACTATTTGATAAAATAACGAAAACGGTTTGTATATCATTGCAACAATTGAGAATCTATTGTTAAAAAGTTCACAAAAAACGTTTTTTAAAAAATTTACCAAAATTTAGGAAAAAAATAATAAATTTTAAATTTTAAAAGTACCAAAACTTTTATGGCTGCTAAATTGAAATAACTAAAAAGAAATTTTTAAAATGGTGTAAAAATTAGTTTTGTGCTATAATATTTTCAAAAATTATTACGGAGAAATGTCAAAGTCTCGCTACATTTTTAATTAATTAATTTTTTTTAAATATCTCCGAGATATTCATTTTTACTTTCCAAAGTATGTCTGTATTTGGAAGCTGTATGTCAAACTATTTGTCTTGTAGAATGCCAAAACACACACACACACACCTATTACTATTAGAGATAAATTACGTTGGTCATTGTAATAAAAAAATAATTATGAAGAGTTTTCAACGCAATTAATGACAAGTGTTATTTACTTTCTTATAACGATATCAAATAGAAAAATTATAACAATAAATAAAATAGATTTTTAAAAAAATGTCATTGAAAACACATTTTTATTACAGTACTAAAAGAAAAAATTCTTATTTCGATTATTTTCTACAGAATAATTTATGAAATCCATTATTAAAAGTTATAAAAGTTTTAAAGTTATTTATTTTTGAATTCATAAAAGATTTCGCCACGAGTATGCAATAGTAATTCATTTAAATTAATCTAATTACTGAAAATTAAGGTCTAAAAATATTCAACTAAAACATTGTCTTTGAGAACACACACATATGCAGAAGTCTTGAATTTTAATATTTCAAAAAGTGAGTGAAAAATCAATTACAAAATTCCATCTTTACAAATATGAAGCGAAACGAATTTATTAAAAGTGGTTATTAAAAATGTAACCTCGAAATCTCTCGGCATTTACTTCTGTTGATTTAATACATTTCTTTAATGTTACGTTATTGTAGTTGTAATGAAAAATGAATTTTTGGAAACATGAGGAATAGCTAAGAAGCAATAGGTCCACAAACGTCCAATAATCAATGAGTAAATACTTTTTAAATTTTTTTATTTTTATTTTAAGTTTATTTTTATTTTATGTAAAAACAGATTCATTCCTTTCTTATTCTAAGAAAAGATATATAAATGACTATTTAAGTTATATATAAGAATGATTATATAAGCTATGAATTTTATTCACATGTAGCTATTCATTTTTATTCATTTATGCAATATAAATAGATTAAATATGTAATTTCAAATCTCTTAATAAATGCAATCATTGTTATAACATTGCATATTTTTGTTGTATTGCAATTTTAATGGTAAAAAAACATTATATACATCTCATATTTTTTGTCAATAATTTATATTTTTGGATATTTTACAACTTATAGACAATGGGGGCGCATTCACAGAGCTACAGAACTGCAGTACCATTTGAAACTGTTTTACAAAAGTTGCATTTTTCTTTTCATTTATTTTCCTATTTAAAATTTTTCTTCGTTCTCTCAGTGTCTTCCTTCCTTTCTTTTTCTATTTTCTGTCATTGCCTGTTTATAAATTCAGATTTCACTTATTGCTTCGGTAGAAGCATATTCGGTTTATGGAATATTCATTTTTTTTTTTTTCTTATTTGAAGTCGCTTTTCGAAAAATGCTACGTTGATAATTTACTAAAATGTTATTCAGATGAAAATTTCTTTAGAGAGGGATCACTTTTTATCAATTATTACATGTAAAAAACGCAAATATGATTACAGTTCTCCCAAAAATTGCATTTTCGACAAGTGAAAAACGGAATATAAAAATGCAGATCGTCGCTCTCTGCCAGATTTGAAAGCTCAAGAGTCTCTAAGTATAAAAATTCAGTACTAGCAAAAATTTCGCAATAATTTATTCTAAATAAGGGAAGTTATAATCCTACAATGTGAAAGATTTTTGTTTTTTGTTTTTCATGTGTATTTTATGGTAGAGATTTGAACATGAACTGTTGATGTGAATTATTTACCATGTCTACCTGAAAAAAAAATGCACGAAAGTTCTGAAAAAGTAATGGAATGTGAAGGGTATAGAGATGTTTGGTAACAAGAAATTTTATATAAAATTTGAATTTAAAAATTTATGCTACTTAAAAATGAAGTAGTATTTAAAAAATGTAATTTCTTGATTTTTGTAGCATTTCTAATTTTTAAGATGACGAGTCGCCACTACAATTTAAATACACTATTGTTTTTATTGTGTATATATTATTATAAACATATGCTAATTTATTTTTCAGAATAATATTTTTCATCCAAAGTATTCTTTATGTACAGGTATGGTTTAGACGATTTCTATGGCTTTAAAATTTATTTTCAAACTCTATTTTCCTACATTACAAGATGATATTTTTTGCTTAGTTTCAGGAAAAAGCACCTGTAGGAATTAATTTGTAATTAAATTGTGTGCTATAATTTGATTAAATATATTTTTGCAATTAGCTAAGTAATTATGGTAATTTCATATTTCACTAAAATAATGAACAATCTTAATTAAATCATTAAGTTCATTAGTTACAAGACATTTAGTAATCTTTTGCATCAAAATTTAGTTCAAATAACCATACTTTCTTTATATATTCTGACTTTTAAAAAAATATTTTTACAATTTATATTTTGGTTATTTTGGGAATCAATGCTTTAAAAATGACAATCAGCAGATAAATTAAACTTGGTTGACAATACGAAATTAATGCAATTAATTTGATAGGTGAACCAACCGGTCACTAAATGCGATTAATTTGTATAAAGTAGAAATCTTATAAATTAAAAATTATTTTTAATATTATTTCTTCGATTAAATTGCAATTCCACTCTAATCATTGCTTGATACAAAGACTGAGGGGGAATTATACAGAATTCCAGAAGCAAAAAAGACGGGGAGGTGTCTTGGTTTCAGTCCTGGAGGCCATTCTATATAAATATGCCACTATCTGAATATCAAATAAATAGATCTATTATTCATATTTTAGACAAAAAAACAACAACTTAAATTACTTTTATTTACATATTTAGTGCTCCATCGAGTAGTGATTAATGAAAGAATGCAGTGTAAAATCAATTCAAGGAACTGATTGATTATATTCATTTATTTACTTCAAAATTTTAGAAAATTATTCCCCTTCACAAAAAAATGAAATGTACTAAAACATAATTTGTACTATAAACAAATGCAATCATAATTTTAGAATTTTAATTCTGTTTTTCAAACATTCTATGTAAATGCCTTGTATCACTTTCGAGACTGTTGGATTTTATTCAACGTCGACAATATTAAAAAATGTTTGTTTTCCAATTGGGAAATGGGAAGGACCAAAAACAGTGTTTCACGGCTTTTCTTACAACAAGTTTCTCTGAGGTGGCCTATTTTAATAATTTACTGCTATTTGCATGATTTATTGTTTGTAAGCGGAAGCGGCGGCTGTCCAGACCTCATCTTCTTCTTGAGGTCAACCCGACTTTGAAAGCTGAACGCCGAGGATATGTAAACGTTTCTTCGGCGAAAGAGCTCCAAATTTTCTTGCGAACTTTTCTTAAATTTCTCCTGCCTTGTTTAAGAAATTTTGAATGCGTCATGCAAAAAAGTAATAAAACTGGGAAAGAGATTAAGGAAGCGGTTCTCAACCGCAAGACTTTCTTGCATAAACATTAGGCAAGGGTTCTCAGCATCTAAGTCTGCAACGGCAGGATTTTGTTGGTGCCTGATTACTTTAAAGGCGATTTTTTTAATAATTACAATGTTTTGTAAATGATTTCTTTTATAAGAAAATTCACCATGTCACTAGTTAATAATTTGTGAATTGTAATTTAGCATTTAATTATTGATTATTATGAAAGTGACTGTTTAGTACTGTTTCATACATGTTAATGAAATTAACCTCTTACTATTTGTATTTTTCAGTTCCTGAACATTGATTTGATTTCCTTTCATTCGCCCTTTTTTTTTCCTCAAGAATTGAATATCTTGCATGCATGCTCTAAATATTTCAACGAACAATTTCCCTAAATAAATGGAAATTTAACCTTAAAATTTAAATTAACATTTCGGTTTTAATAACTAAGAAAATAATGTCTTGAATAATTTTAATAATTAAAATAAAATTTTGAGGAAATTATTAGATTATATAATTTAAAATCTAAAACAAAGAAATACAAAATAAACTACATTTTTATGCATTCTCATTAAAAACCTGCGCTTATACATGAGTATCTTACACATTTTAATGCCATATGCCAATTTTTATACAAAGTAATCTTTTTAAATTTTATAAAGTATTATGATACAAAGAACAATTAATTTTACATTTTTGAAAGTTATTATATTAGGCTATGCAGAAAAAGAAAGGGGGAGGGGAGAAGTTTCTACACTCCAGTTCCATTAGAAAGATTTCATTGTGATATCAAAGTAAGAAAAATTAAAAAAGAACCTTTAACTATTACTGAAAGGAAAGTAAATTTAAATGCCTACTTATAAAGAAAGTTTTAACGAATCTTTTACTCAACATGATTTTTATAATCATTTTTGCTCATAGATATTAGAATATTTTGAAAATGAAGGTCTGGAGAAAGGTTCCAATACACTAATATTTTTTTTTTCGTTTAAACACAGTTTTACAGCTTTTGCCTATGACATAGAGAAGGGTTTTATAAATTTTTTCTGTGACCCTCAGAAGTTTGTATGTGCTGAAATCTTATTTGAAATCCTAACTATACACTTGCATATGAAATCCATGCATATATTACAAAATGTTCTGATAATTTTAATGGTGTTTCCTAATAACGTTTATTTTTCATTCAGTTACAATTGCTAACAAATGATTTATGAGCTTATCAAGAAATAATTTATGATTTTAATTTTAAAACTTTTTTCAAAGCTTTCATGACTACTAAAAACTCAAGATCAAAATAGAAGTTACAAAAATTACATGCCCTTTCGTGACATTAATTTGTTCACTTTGAAAGTACGTCTTTAATTTAAGATCTTATTAAATATTTATTTATCTTAAGATATGAAACAATTTTTTGAAATTAAATTGCAATTTATAATATGTTTTTTATGTCACAGAAGTATTCGGCATAAAAGATTTGCTATTTAGAATTTGAATCATTACTTAAATGCTAATCTCTAATAATGTATTTTAGTTTATTGAGATATATCAGTTAAAAAGATCTTAAAATAATATTTAAAAATATTTCTTTGATTTTCATCAACTAGTTACAACACTAAGTTTCGGTGATGTCTTGGACATCTGAAAGTATATCATTTTTATTTCTTTTTTCAAAATTTGGAAGAAAAAAATCGACTGAATGCAGTTATTTAATTTCAGTCATAACAAAAAATAGAAATAGTGAAGAAATCAGGCAACAAAATATAATTAATCATTGAATTATTTGCAATATAATCAATAATGTAAGGTCTTGTGTAAAAATATCTTATTTAAAGCTTAACTTATGTAAAATAAGACATAAAATTTAAAGGAGTCAATACAATGAGATTAACACTAAATACTTAATTTCAAAATCCATTTCACATTCTGCAGAAGAAAAAGATGTGGCATTAGCACAGCATAAGGCAACGAGATATAGATATTAGGTGAAAAACCATTGTGTTTTTTGCTTCATTGTAATGTTACATGGATTGATTTCATTCAAAGTGAAAGGCCAAAACAGGATTTTCTAACATTTAATGAGAAAAAAATAGATTCAACCTATTTAATGTAGGTTCCAAGAAAAGACCAATCAAGTGTTACGGAGATTATAAACACAATTCGCTCAGAATAACGAGCTACACTCGTGATGCATTATTGAAGCCAAAATGCGTAGTAACGAATCAGACTCCTGCATGTGTCGCGATACTGCAGGCAAAGTCAGCAAGTGTCCTTCGCGCTGTGTCTAAAGATTGATTTCAAAATATATTGGATAAATATAACAATTTTGAAAATTGTAGTGATAGTAGTAGTAATGATTTCAGTTTTTTGCAAAGACATTTAAAAACATAATAGACGTTTAACTTTCGAAAATTCTGATGATGATAAAAAGGTAACTGATACATCAACAGATGAAAAGAATTCTAATGATTAGAATTGGGCTCCTACAGAAGTGTATCGAAATTAAGCAACATATTCTTTCATATTTCTCTTATTTCCTATATATATGTATATACATAATATGTATACATATTCTTCTAACATGTTTTAAAAATACTTCGTCTATACTATTTTTTACAATGTAGACGAAAGAATTTTTTAGATACTTCGTCATTACACTGTACCAAAATTACTCATAACATTATGTTCATAATGTATACAAAATGAATGCCGCGTGAATGGGTTAAAACATTTACAACAGCTAAATAAACAAACATATAAAAATTGCTTTAATTATTTTTATAGTAAAATATTAACAAAAGTTTAAGAAACTAATAAACATTTTAAAACTATATTTCTTGCCAATTTATTTGGATTAGTATCTTACAAAATGATCTGGAACAACAAATGAAACATCACGGAACTTTAAAATAAACTTTAAAACCGAGATGCGTCAAAAGACAAAGTATTTGTATTTAAAAAAAAGCGTTTTGAATTTACAAAGTATTATTTTAATATGCAATATAATTTAAGATACCAATCAACCCAACCCAATGCATTTATGTGACAATGTATAAAATGTTATTTAATATGCACTGTAATTTAAGATGTAACACAAAAATGATAAAAAAAAGGACTATAATTTAATAACTTTTTATACACTCTCATATAAATGCATTGGGTTGGGTTGGTTGAAATCCTGTGTTTGAAGCAGTATTAGAGCAATTTTGAGACAAAGTACAGTAGTGGACAAAATTACAGAAATCTTTCGGAAAAAGTGCGATGGCTCATAACAGCAATAATACCATAAAGCTATGTATCACTTAAAAGATAATTTAGCCGAGAATGTAATTCATTATGTTCCATTATTATTTTACATTATAGCGGAATAACTAGAAAAAAAAGTATATCTTGCTTCAGTTGATAAGCGATAGTACTCTTTCTTTCAATATAACTAACGAATATGATTGTTTAGACAGCCAAGAAGATAATACCTTGTTATTAGTATAATTTAGCAAATGACGCCATGTTTTGGAGAAGAGATAAAGTAGTCAAACTATGCAAAGTTCTGCCATTACTTGAACAAAGCGTTAATGATAACGAAATTAGAAGGAAAACAATTTGAAATTTAACAATAGGCGGTATTTTCAAATTCTTGCAAGTGCATACGGAAATTCAGTCAGCGAGTCTCGGTCT
This sequence comes from Argiope aurantia, assembly GCA_026543865.1. Classification (NCBI taxonomy): domain Eukaryota; kingdom Metazoa; phylum Arthropoda; class Arachnida; order Araneae; family Araneidae; genus Argiope; species Argiope aurantia. The sequence goes on from JAPMOR010107054.1 coordinate 18,484, forward strand.
CAGCCTGAAAAAGGTGCGTAATATCAAATGACGACAGAATAATTAAAAAACTGTTTTTAAGTGATAGAAGGAAATCATATAAACGCATAGAAAGAAAAATGGCGCAATGCAATGTGAAGCTGATCCCATTTGACGTAGATTGCAGGAGTCTGGTCTGTATTTTTGAAGGCATAAAAAAAATATAAAAATATAAAACTTGCAAACAAAAACTTAAAATGCACAACACAAACTTGCAAAAGGCAATTAATTAGGAATGAAGAAATAATTCTCAAAATTAAATTGATTTTTCTTTTAAAATTGAATAAACCCCAGAGCACAGTCCATGTAAATTGATGAAAGCACAAAATTAAATTACTTTGAGAATACCATAAAAAAATCTAATATTTGTAGCCCTTAAAAGTTGCGAGTACTTTAGCAGTTGCCTACTTTGGCTGTTTCATAATCCCGAGTGCTTCTAACTGAAATAAATTTTCTTTCGACAGAATTAATCGCTTTCAAACAAAAACTTAAAATGCGTTTAAATATATTTTTGAAATAAATTTCTTCAAGAAATAAAAACATTTCCAATTAAATAATTTAAAATAAAGAAGTACAAAATAAAAAGATTATAAATAATATTTGAATTCTGAATCATTAAGGACACATTAAACATTCATTCAATTTCGCTTATAGCTATTCTTTATGCTTTTCTAATAAATAAAAAAATCATATTTATTGTTCTTTTTATTGTTGTAAAGTTGATCTTAAATATGGTACTGTCATCATCACAATCGCTAATTATTATTAACTAGCAGTAACCACACAGTGTTGCCCGTGGACACATCCAAGAAGAAAAATTAAATTTAAACTTAAATCTGACCTCCACCCGATTTGACATGGGCATGTAAAACAACATCAAACAAACATAAAAATATATTTAGAAATCATCAAAGATAACTACAAAATAATTTCTATAGCACACATTCAGAAATATTTAGACTGTTAAAAAGGTAAAACTATATGTTCATAGACAAAACAATTCACTAAAAATACCCAAATAAGTCATTGTACTCATTGTTCGACATTTGTTTATCAATTCTGTATAACCTGATATGAAAACAAAACTCAGTTTGCTTCATAAACTATACTGGTTGTTTTTCCTCCTGGTGCCAAAACAAAAGGATTTTGTTTGGATGTAATTCTAGAAAGTGCCACATAAAGTTGTCTATGAGAAAAACATTTTAATGTACTCCGACCAAGGTTGAATTTTCTTTAATTGGACATAATGAGTTTTGAATCGCTGTTTAAAATCAGTCGTAAACAAAAAAAATGTATCGCATATGCATATCACAGTTCTTGGTATTTGTGCATGCGCAGTTTGAGCTTTTCGCACATACACGGATAAGTGCAAAGCATGGATACTTCTGTTTACTGCATGCGCGAATCGTAGTAGGAAAATTAAAATCGAAGTTATAAAGCTTTTTTATTTTGATAAAGACTCCAATATGCTAAAACCTTTCTCAATAAACGTCTTACAAAATGGTACAAATATCTCCAATATCAGTTAAGTATTTCTCGAGTTTTTCTGTTTTAAACATATAGACTTTTCCAAAAGACTTCATTTTATACTATGTATAGATTTTAAATACATAGAACAAAACTGAGCACTACGAAGCTTTTAAATAGCTTTTGATGTTGGCCATTAATGATTTTTACAAAAAAAAAAAATGTTTCAAATTGACGCTTTTTACAATTAACAATTTATTCGAGATTTAGAATGATAATTGATAATCAAGGACATTATACTATTCCTCACTTAATTTTATGATTATAACACATTTTAACAAATTCCATGCGACTACACAGAAATCTGCCATTTGCAACAATCAATTTCGATTTCATTTTCTAAAATGAATTTTCTACTTAACAAGTAGATTAATCTGTCATGAATAGTAATTAATTTTTAAGCGGTACTTTCGATGCATTCCAATAGAAAACTGGATGCAGTTTTAGCAAAATCCAAGCTGCGAACAAAAATTGTATATTTTTAAATTATTATGGAACTATGAGTTTAATTTCAATTACAAAGTTCTTTTATGCAAAAATTTAAAAAAGACTTCAAGCATTAATTTTTGGTAGACATTAGAGTTATGTTATTTAAAAACCTTGCACTTATTATATTTAATGTGTAGATGAACCATCTTAATTGAGTCAAAACCATGACACCATAGTATCATGAAAAAGGCAATTGTCTGGATAATTAAACTACACTTCGTCTTTCGTAACTTCACTTTCTTATTCTTTATATAAATTGCGAAGATAATAAATGTAACTTTCTTTAGATGCAACAATAAAATAGCATCATGACTGAATATTTGAAGAAAAGGAAAATGGTTTGAATTTCATGAAAACCATGAAATATTCTTGTAACGAATTTTTTAATTTGGTTTGGGAAAGTGAATTAAAAATCTGTGGTTTTTTGGAATTTAATATTATTGTTCTTCAGAAAACTTTGTTAACTCAGTTTGCTTTGAAAACCCGAGAAGAAAAAGGATACACTTAAAATTAATGTACGATCGCCAAAATTGAATTATTTTGTGGAGATTTCTCTCCGAATGTAATCGCGGCATTTTTTTTTTTTTTGTTGCACCCTTAAAAGCCGTTTGTTACTCTTTCAGGTACCCTTTTAAAATGAATTTTTGCCGGGTTTCTGGACGATTGGTATGATTTCGACATGCTTAGCGAGAAACTGTACATTAATCTTAAATATTACCAAAAAATGAATGAATGAATGCGTAATTATAAGTGACAAAATAATTAGAATATGCATAAAAAATTAAGTAAAAGATATTGAACTCTTGTCAATAAATTAAATAAATCAATAATGTTATTTGTAAAAGTTTACGAAAACTTGGTTGCTAGAAGATATGCTAAAAGTGAAATTTTTTTTTCAGAATATACTCAACTTTAATTTCATATCAGATCCATTCTAGTACGAAATTTTAAGAAAACTTGAAACATTTGCAAAAAAGTTTATTACCCTTCAAATTATATCTTATGAAGTATCTAATTATATGGATTCGTAAGCAAACGTTCAAACTGAAAATTCAACCAATTATATTTGATGAAATATTAACATTAACCAAATATTTCATAGTTCATAGAATTTGTATTGTTTACAAATACATTTTTTGGAAACAAGGTTAGCAGCCTCGTTTTAATCGAACGACGAGCCCCTCACTTCGATCAAACGACTCTGGGCGGAAATCTTCTGCAGCTCGTTTTATGAAATTTTTCCCCAAATGCAAAGATTTTGTTAGTAATCAGAATGAAGTTTACTAATTGATCAAACACTTTCAGGAAAATGAAACGCAATATTTTTATCTTTAGAGCAAATGTGGGAAAATATATCCTACAAACATCTTTCATTTCCCCAGTCATGAAAAAATAACTGACAAATATAAAAGAGACTTTTTAAAAAAGATTCTTCAGGTAATACAACTTACCAAAATGAAACCAATTTTATTTTTGTAGCAAGTCCTCCTTTAAAACACTCATTCACCTTTTCCAACGTAATAGGAATTTTACTTCATTCCTATATGGTCAAAAAGAGTCCGCGTTCGAAATCATCTTCTCGAAAATAGTCCTATAATTTCATCGATATATACTCGATGTTCATTCGAAGATGTTAAGTTCCCTGAATTGTATGGAAGAAAATTGAATGTCATCACCAAGCTGAAGCCAAATTTCAATAAATATGGTTGTTTTCAATCATTAAAAATTGAATGATTATTTATTCCACAAATGCACTAAGTATTTTTTATCCACACATTATGCTTGCAAATAAATAAATGAGCATAAGAACAAAACGATGCCAAACGATATTTTAAATTTTAAATAATTCGTCATGATTGTTATACAGCATATATTTAATCGTCTGCCACTACTTAAAAAGTGTTCAATCAATTTACCTTCATGCCAGGTTTACACTCAGCCAGTTACAAGACGGCCAGTGGGCAACGCTGGCTGATTTATGTTTGCCATAGTTCTATGTGATAGATTCAGGCAATTCATACTTGGCTATTGCCGTTTTGGCGTCCCTGAATTGTTCTTTTTCACTGCGCATCGTATTAAAATGATGGATATTTATACAAAGAAACATGGTAAAATAAAAATAAAAAAGGTCAAAATACCTAAATTTGGAAAATTATAGGAAAAAAATGACAAATAAAATCTAAAACACACACAACCTCTCATCAGAAAGAGCAAATAGAAAAAAAAATGTCGGAATTAATCGACGATAAGTGATTTTTTCAAGCCAAAAAAAAAAAAAAAAAGCCAAGTTCTACAAACGCATGCGCAATAAGAGAAAAACAAATACAATACTGCGCATGTTGTTGTCCCGTCGAGACAATTACTTGCCATCTACCGAACAGCATTTTTCAGCCTTTCTAGTATGCGCTATCTAATGGCCGTCTTATAACTGGCCGAGTGTAAACCTGGCATCATAGTAATCTTTAAAACTTTAATTATATTTAGCGATCCCTCCTAGTCTTTTTTTAGTTCACTTTTGCAGTATGGAACGTTTTCCCTATTGAATGTGTGTCGTATAGAAAAGGGAATCGAATATTTATATATATTTACCTCTTTCTTTTGATAAATTGGAAAAAATAATTAACGCATATGCAAAAATGAAGAAGAGATAACATATAAAATCCATTTATTAATTTGTTGTGTTTTCCAGTTAATGAGATAAAATGCATACAAATAGACAAACCGATGAACATCTAAAAATGAATATAGTCTAAAATTTATTGCACATTTTGCAATTCTAGTAAAAAAAGGCATATGCTAATATCTATCCATCTAAATGGATGCATTTGTTAATTATAGTCCTCTCAGACACAATAATGGGCACGGAAAACTTACTTTTGAACAAAATGTTCGAAGATTTGATACAGATCTAGAACTTAATATAAAAATCGAATTTCTAAATTTCATTCTTTCTATTTTTAAATTATCGTGTTCATGCATATGTAGACCTATAATAACAGATATACTACAGACATAATTTCAGAATTGTCTTTTTGGAGAACAGCAAAATCTAAAAAGTTAATAGGCAACAAAATCTGGAAGTTAAGTATTTTGATGATTATAGTCGAATATTTCGTTGATGATCTATGTTTACGTTGTATATGAGAAAGTTATAAGTAATAAATTTGTATGTAAATAAATAGATAAAATATATAAAAAAATGATGCATGAGATATAAAATAAAGAAATGAACAGAGTACTCAAGAAAACAAATATATAAGAACATGAACCTGCAGTATTTTTATTTTTCAGGAAAATTATACAATCGAAAAGTGTGAAGAAGGAAAAAAAAAAAAAGAATGTTATCATTATTCTGGGTACCATTTATCGCCGTTTCGCCATTATTAAAAATGTATGTAGGACTATTTTCGATTTTTTAAAAGTTTCTTCTATAATAATTACGAATTCTGTTCAGAATTTCTACAACTGCCTAATTATGCATTATCATTGCTGGAAAATTTCCCAAAAAATAAAGCAATAACACCACGGTTCAATATGTCCTTATAGGGAAAAGGTTAAAACGATACAGATAGTATATCAGTAATATGGACATACATTTTGCTTATAATATGCATTAAAAATAGTTTTTGAAGTATTTAATTCGTAAATATTTTTAAATGCTTTGTGTTCTAAATGCTTAAAATTTAATGTAAAAATTAAGAATTGATTCAACAGATTCTATATCCACTTAAATTTTAAATCGTCTGATTAGCCCGAAAGAAATGAAGCTAGATTTTTAACTTTTACAAAATCACTCTTAGAATTTCCTTTCAATAAGCTATCCACTGTACGGCAAAAATTGATGATGTTGCAAAAAAATTATAAAAATCTATTCAAACGGGCAAGGTATCTGAATAGTAATTTTAATTCGAACGAGTTAGAGCAATTTCCCGCAACTTTCTTGGTGCTCTTTGGGAAAGAGTTTATCCCCTCCCTTCCCCGATTGTGGACCTTTAGTAAAGCTGTGAACACCACGAATGCTTGGACTTTTATTTTCAGAGTTCCGCTCATAAGGATTGTATGGTTCGTAGTATTGTAAAAATAATAATAATAAACTATACGTGTGCATTATCCATACGGCAGTGGCGAACAATAATAACGAAAAGTCCTGCTTGTGAGATATCTTTGGTGATTAATCCCTGACATGTGGTTAATACGTATAATAATTTGTATGTTAGAAGTAATAATAATTTGAATGCGAGAAAATAAAAAGGAAGTATTGAAACGGATAATTATAATAATTTAATCTTTTGTTTACGTTTTTTCCCCTTTCTTTTCCCAATCAGTTATCATACTATGTTGAAATTCTCGAAAAATTCTTTTGTGAAATTACATGATTTGAAACGCCGACATTTATTTTGGAGCATATTGTCAATCTATGATAAACACATAATATTTCAAATATTAATCATGAAGTCCAAACTAATTACGCTACAGATATTTTAGGTTAAAAATATGATTTAGCTTCATTTTAATGAAAATTATTCTTGAGTGGAACTTTGCATTTGTTTGTTTAACCGTAGTCATTACCCGAATTGGGGGGGGGGGGGTCGAAGGGGAAAGAATAATTATTTCACAAAAAATATGAATATTTTTACATAATTTCAAAGAATATATAAGAGAAAAATAATTATAGAAACAAGATTATACAGATAGATCCCGAAAATTTAAATAACGATAATGACAAACTATTGTCAATGATTTAGTGACCAGGAAATGTGGAGGGAATAAATGTCCTTGCAATTATAGAGGTTAAATATTACAGAGTTTATGTCACTTTTATAAATGAAATATCATGGGATGGCCGAAAAGATAAGATTATGTCCTGGGCGCCATTTACTCTTTCCAAATCATTGATGATGATGAACCAATGGCTATCAAATGGTGGTTTTATGAAAAGGCAGATCAAATAACCAGTTGCCTAAGGTGGTTGGACCGAGAAGGGTCGTTAAACATTTATTTATTTATCGAAAATCTCATCATTCTTATATAGGGCCAATTAAGTAATTGGGAATGAATTTTGCAATTCTTCAATTTTAAATGAATAAACCTATACATTATGTAAGTGCATAACCGTGCTCACAATGGTTCATTAAATAAAGCTGTTTTTTTCCGAAATAAATAAATTAATTGACCAGTATCAGTCACAATGTTGTTCAGAATTACCCCGGTATGTTTCCAATTACCCTATAGAATGTGGAATCATTGGGAATACTTGTTTTGGTTTCTGCTCCAAATAACGATTACACTACTTGTTGACACAACATTTATTTTACCACCCGTTTCTAATTACCCTACGAACTGCTTTGTTATTGTTTTTCATCAAAATTAATTTTGTTTCTTGGATATACTTTCATATCCAAAAATACTATATATACTTACAGTTTTGGAGCATTTGAAATCATTCTATTCCCAGTTTGGTTATGGAAAAAAGAAAATGAATTTTTATAAAAATAAAAATGAATAAATTTTATAAGACATGAAAAGAAAATGTCTAAAACATAAAAACGTTCTAAACTATGTAAAGACTAGTAATTCAATTTTTTAGCAGAAAGTATAGCTCTCACTTCAAGTAGAACATTCATTTTTTTTTATCAAATTTATTTTTCTCTGACATTTATGCTATCTGAAGAAATCTATTTAAGCTGTAATATATTTATTTGAATCTCGAAAATCGCAAATGATAATTAATCATCAAAACAAATTTTGATTTAGAAAAATGGATACACTTCGAATCTGTAACATTCAATTGATCGCCGTCAACTCCATTAATCCCTCAGATTAAAGAATAATGAGTCTTCGAATAAAATTGGGATTTTGTTTCTTCGGAAAACTGGTGGTCTTAATTTTAACAGTGAATGAAAGGTTGTTCAAAAGAGGATAGGAAGGACTTTGCTTGTATAGTTAATATGAGGGAAGGCGGGAAATTTCCAAAGGTATGTACACCATTAAATGGGACAAAGACAGTTACGGCTTGGAATAAAATATACATATATAAAAACACACATACGCATTGCGTATGCTCATAAAGACTATGAAACAAGACGGTAAATTAGAGTATATCGACCCAATATTTTGAATCAGATTGCTATAGTACCACCCGTTTGAAATCAAATATAGACGAAGAGATTACCAATAGATATCATTAGAGAACAAAGAGTATCCAGAACTCGAGCATATCCAGCTTATTATTATCTTAGACTGTATTAGTTTTTTTTTGTACCTCACACTTTTATGTGCCTAATACAAAGTTTCAGATTAATGTAATATCACCCAACAACAAATTTGCTCTGACTACAGGACAATACATACCCCAAGGGTATCTTCTATCCAAGGGACTCTACAAATTGTATTAAACTGGTTTAATTTTAATTTAAAACTAAAAAATATTTAATTATTAAAAATTAAAATTAATAATTATTAAAAATTATTAATTATTTTTATGTATATTGTACAATACTGCACGATATTAAACAATACTGCATGATATTAAACAATATTCGCAATGTTGTATAATATTCTTGAATATTTAATAATATAATATAGCACAATATTGTACAATATTACACAACATTCTATGCGACTTGGGTAAAGTTAAGAATATAATTAGGGTTTGTAATTAGATGATTTTGTAATATTATATAAACATTTATATCTTACGCCATACGTAAAAATGCATATATATTTGTATCGATTAAATTAATAATTTAAGCAATATTAAATGAATATAAAGTGCCCTTATATTTGCATCATATTTATTTAAATATTATATTGTTGTACTATTAAATTTGATGAATATGTAGATGAGAATTTAAAATAATACTTATTTATATAACGTAACTGTTAAAATTAATCAGGTTACGATTGGGAAGCGGAACTTGGTTTTCCAAATAATATTTTGTAAAGGCTCCATTTTGCAAAATTGCGAGATGTTAATTTGAGAAGCGGAGACTGTTCCCCCCAAATATTTCAGTATAAAAGTATTTTCATTGGACTACAGGTACTAAAAGTCTGGGTTATTGTTTTAATGTGAGGCACATTACTCTTCCAAAGAAAATAAATGTCGTATAACAGCCCTGCATGGCTGTGACTACTTGTGAATTCACTATATAGTTCAGCATTGACTTTATCATTCGATATGGAAGAGTTTTGAACAATGAAATGAATAAATAACGGCTTGACTTGTAGGCCCGATCATTAAAAACCAGGGGCAGTGATCTCTGCGAAGTTTTCTCGCATACTCTAATAAACATACTTATGCATTATTAACAGTATGACAGTGACGAAAAGTAGTTTCGAAAAAGCGATTGAGATCATTTTTTGTTGATTAATCACTAAGATGCGGTTAATAAAAAAATACCAGAAAACAAAAAGTTTATTTTGAGTGTTATTTTTTCCATTCAATTACTAAAACGAAGATTTAAAACAAATACTACTGAATTTGCAAAATAATATACCAAAGTTCATATATTTATTCATCACCTTTACATACTTGTGCAAATACAAACCGATAGTACTTTCAAATATTCGACAAATTTAGTTCTAAATTTGCTATGGATCTATATTTTAGATCTTACATTTGTATACTCAATTTTAATTATCTATCTCTCTTCATTTTGTCATGTTAAGTTGTATTCGGACAACCGGACATGCTTTCTCTGAATAGATTTCGTTCAAAATTTGATTGAAATCTATAAACATGGGTTAAAAATCATGTAAAGAACGTTATCTGTCCGGCTAAAAGAGACTTTGAGTTATCTTGTTCACAGACAAACAGACGGAATTCCAAAAACATATTTTTCGATTCAGGGAAGTGTCAAACGCAGAAACTGATCAAAGTTTTTTAATGATTATAATACTTTCTCTTTATATACTTCAACAAGAGAAAGAAAAAAGAAGTCTGCGACCTCTCAGAGAAATTACTTGTAATCTGTACAGAAGAGGAAAAACGAATTTTGAAATAAGTTTGTAAAAATTTTGGAATGAATATTTTCCAATTCAACTTTTATAAGACAAGAATTTTATTAACAGAAATATTATATAAATAATACTATTTTATAAATAATAGTTTTTTTGTTTGTTAAGTAAATACATTGTAATAAACAGCGTTTAGTTCCATATATATTACAAATTTAAAATGAATATTTAGATACAACAGTATTGGATGAGCGAAATATAGAATTAAGTCAGTAATATAAGAAATATTGTATTTTGTTATGGAAAAAAATCAATATTCCTTTCATTGAACCTCTGGAAAAAAGAATTTATATCGAATCTTGGTCCCAAATGAGACAACTATTTACTTTACAACTGAAATATAATGGTTTTGCTTTGCAATAAAATTCCCTGATTATTTTAAATGTCATAATGCTTTTGATTTTAAACTGTATTAATTGCCTGCAATACTAAATATTTTAAATAATCTAACATTTCCATTTTTTTTAAATGTCTGATCAGTACCTAAACCGTATTGAGTAACCAAAGAGGCTTGATTAAGAATGAAAATAGGAAAACAAAAGATGAATATAGAAGATTGACGAAAATTATATGGACCTTTTTTTTCTCGAATTTTGACTACGAAACATATAATAAAATATAATTCTCTTTATTGGATATATTGAAATTTTAGATAATTTTGTTTCAATCTTTAGAAATAAAAGTGGAAATTCTTATTTTAATAATACTTTTTTTTTTCTTTTACAGAAAATTTATAAAAAAATTCTCAAATTTTAAGTTTTTTATGTGTTTTGTTAGTTTTAATTGTTGAGACGTTTTATTTTGAATTCTAATCATAAATGAATTTATGTCTTAAGATATTTTGACAGTATAGGCGACGAACTATTAAAATTCTTTGACTTTTATAAAATATTTTTGATATTGAACTGAATTAGAATTAATCAGTACTATGATAAAATTGTATAGCAACGAGGAAGGTTTACCCATGAACGACATTCTGCAGCAATTTAATTAAATATTAAAAACGGAATTCTCATAATTCACTCTTTTTTATGGATTATTTCATTTATTAATTTTTGAGTCTGAACTTTCATAATGCAATGCAAAAGCTGATAGTATGCTATGACTTTTCAAAACTAACTAGATAATTTACATTTAGTTGCAAATTTTATTATATTTTTATTTAACATTGACTTTACTTTCTACTTTTATCGATGTACCGAGCTAATAGCAGAAAAATAAACTGCATGAATATGCTAATTTTTGTTGCAAAGTTTATTTTTACTACAGATAAAATAAATTTTCCGGTTTTTCAATTTGTTTCTTTTTCCAACTATTCAATTTCAAAATTTCAGTTTTCCTTCAAAGCTCAGGCGTGCAAATAAAATTAACGTTTTGTAAAATATTAGAATTAATTATATTCATAAAAACAATAGATTTCATATTAAATTTTTATACATGGAAATAAGTTAAAAAGAAATGTTGAAACAAATTTTGGAAATTTTAGAAAAATTCCAGTTTAATTTCTGTTTTGCAATCAATGATTTTTTTTGTAACTACAATTTCTTATGCAATGTATAAAAGAAGCACTAAAATAATAATAAAAAACTTCAAGTTAAATTTTAATAATCAAATCTGAATGTTTAATATAATTTATATTTCATGGAAGAGCGTTAATTTCTTTCCTGATTTCTTTTAAATTCTAGTCGCAAAAGCAGAGAAGATTCATTAATTCCTCATGTCAATTCAGCTAAGGTAAAAACGACAAAGTCAAGATCATAATGTGGTGATTAAGTATCTTTCTATAATTTGAAGACTCGAGATTCGATTCCTGTATCATCTATAAAATGCAAGGCACATTCTTTTCAAACTGCTGCAATTTTTTGGGGACTTGTTCAAAGCGCCTCACAAGAAATTGAAACAGCATTGACAGACCTTTTTTTTGCATAAAAAATATGTTTTTCTCCCGCTTTTTTTAACTAGAGTATTACTTAACAAATATGCGCCATTTTTTGAATAATATGATAATTTAAAAGCATTACTATGTTTTGAATAATATGATAATTTTTCGCTTTCTTTCTGATAAACGAGAGATAATTTTTTTTTTCTGTCTTCAAAATTTCTATTAGGAATCCGAATTTTGTAAGGAAAATATGTTTAATGTTTTATATAAAAATGAAAAAAAAAATCATACAGTCGATTTTTGAGTAAATTCAGTTTATTAAATTAAATTTTTATGTCTTTAAGGGACTTTTCAGAAAATTTTAAAGACATTTTTCATCGATATTGTAATAAAACTCTAAAATAACTGGATGATCAAATAAAAAACAATTCTAATATTAACAATAAAAATTTTTGATATCATTCAAATAAAATGAAATTAATAGCAATAATAAATTATATTGTAACAACTACAGGCAAATTTTTTGATAAATTTTAGATATTTGTGATACCCCATATTATTAGCTATATCTTTGGGGAGAGTATGAAGGGGACAGTCGTAGACTAACAACATAGCAGCTTGTTCTACAACTCTAGTAAGACATTGATTCAACGATAACAAAACAAAAAATTGGAGCGAAAACCAATACTAGTTAAAGCATTCCATCATTTCCGGCCATCTGCAATATTTGAAGTATGCAAGCGAATATATATATATATATATATATATATTATGCTTCTTTTAAATATATTGGAATGAAAAAGAATTTTTAGCTTAGAAAATATTTTTAAAAGTCATCTTAACTATGTTGTTTATTATCAAAATAGATTATATACAGGAAGTTTAAGTATTTCATTGCTTTGGATAGTAACTCAATATCTTTAACATAGAATCTGAAACTGGCAACTATGATTGTTTGAGGGATAGAAGCCTTTTGTCAATTGTGTGAATTTGCTTTAGCCAAGGATATTTGTATTTTAATATTATTTCGATGAAAACTTCTTACCAACCAAAGTGTTCCTTTCTTTCAAATCATATGTTCCTAATTATACATACCTCTATGTTTACTAGTTCAACGGCGTAAAACTGGACAGGGTCTATCTTTTCACTATGTGGAACTTATGACTAACCCAAGAAATCGTCGTGTATGCCGCACCGATAGCGGTTTTACACCTAACTAGGCAGCCTAGTTAGGATACAGCTCATAAATCCACTTGTATAGACACATAAAAATGCAGAAATTAGAGAATCGGGAAGACCAAATAAATAAGAAGGTTAAAAAGGTGGATCCATTTTACGAAGCTAAAAGATGGACACCACAAAGTTCTGAGCGAAGCACCCAAAGCTCAGGAATGTTGATGGTTGGACCAAATTTTAAAGTTGGAAAGAAAATTGGGTGCGGGAATTTTGGAGAACTAAGACTTGGTAAGTATATTGCGAATTTTATTTGTTTTGAAATAATTAATTCCCAACGAGATGAACGAATAGTGTTTGTACACAACCGCGCCTATATCGATTGTATGAACTCGTAGATAGTTGTTTGTTGTTTTAGTTATTAAATTTAATTTTGAAAATTATGACTTCCACCAGTGTTTTTTACTTTATATCTCAGTTTTTTTTTATTCGATAATATGTATAGAATAATTTATAAGGATGAATTGGCACGTCGAAGCACATGTGACATTTGTTTGTAAATGTTGTTTCTTAATCAACAACTTTATTACTAAAAATTAATTTTACCATATACTTTTCACAGAACGTCGTATCCAATATTAAATGTTTTCAAGTTATAAATTTTTTCAAAATTCTTGTAGATTTTAAAATAACTATGAATTATTATTTTCTCAATTCAGCATATGAGTTATCATAAAGATTTCTTCTTTATTTAAATCACTTGTTTATTAAGATTTAGCAACTATTGTTATGAATTCTTATTCGGGACTTTAATACAAATGTGAAAAAAAATTAATCTAAAACACTTACCTAAAAACTTATTAGAACCATTGAATTGCATATTGATTGAATCTAAGCAAAATTAAAACTCAATTTGGTTAATATTAAATTAATCTAAGACAAATTTAATTTAAAATTGCTTACAATTGTAGTATGTTTTCAATAAAGTTCTTTGCAATAATGAACTAACAAATATAAAGATTTGCTTCAATATTTTCAGGCTTTAGATTTTCAGAAACAAACTTACTGATAATAAAAAATTGTATTCCTTTTAATTTGGGAAAATTTGTGATAATTTTGTTTGTCATATTGGTATTTCCTTTATAAAAATTTTAGCAGAATTATAATTTTATTTGCAATATATCTTTTGATTTTGTTTTAATATAAATAATCAAAATCTTTTATACATAGTATTCAAAATTGTTTATGCACATATTACGTAATTCTTGGATTGATGATTTTCTATATGTAATTTCTATTTTAATTTTTGGCAATAAAAATATGCACAGTAGGTTTGAAAAGTAACTTTTTTAATAATTATGAATTTAAATTAGTTTTTAAGATTTTTTTTCTAAATCTTGCAATTTAGTAATAATTTTTTTGAAATAATTAGGTTTTTACTTTATATTCCATATGAAATAATACTTATGAGTATTCATTTTTGTGGTGGGAAAAAGTAATTTTGATTGCCTATTAACTAACATTAATAATAAGGAATATTCATCTAGTTTTGTTTTGGAAGTACAATCATTCAGTATTTTGTTTATATTAATGAAAGCTTGAGTGATTTTTATGTGTGAAAGTGAATTTATTTCAATACTATATGTATAGTGAATAATTGTATTAAAAAGAAAAATAAAATTCCTAAAATTCAAAATTTTCTCAAATGAAACATCAAATATCTAATAATTGTTTTAAAAGCACTTGGTCTCAAATTATAATTATTAATTTTTGTAAAAAAAAAAAAAAAAGCATACTGCAATATATAACTTATGAAGCCGACTTAATAATTTTTTACTATTATATACTTTCTAGAAACTTATTGTTGTAGCCATTACATTAATCTTGATTTTAAATTATCAAAAATAAAATAAGTTGTTAAATCTGCTTTGTTTTAGAAGCCTTTGAATTTTTATGTGTAACATTTCAAGGAATAAAAATATTGGTAGACTCAAAATAATAATTTGTTAGAAAATTTATATAATAAGACAGCTTTGGGAAATTTGATTTTGAGAAAGTGGCATACTATTTAAAATTCTTTTTAAACCTTGTGAACTTTTCCTTCATTGTCTTTAGATATACTTATTCTTGATAATTTATCAATTATTTATAAGAAATAATTGTTCCTCCCTTCTGTCATTGCAAGATATTAAAAAGTAATGTTTAATTTAAAAGCCAAATTTTTCTATCAAAATTAGAGGTTGTACTTTTTATTGCAAAAATTATTTTGTTATGTTAAATTTTCTACCTCAACAATTGTATAATGTAGACATTTTCAATAGAATGTTAAAAAATCATATGCAACATTAATTAGATGCTTGTATATTAATAGCAACAATTATTAAATCATTTCATTATTATATTCTTTTATGTCTCAAAATTTGTTATTTGATAACTGATTCGTGTTTTTGAAAAGAGGAATTTTTTGTATAAAAACAACTTTCTTAATTTGACATACATTTTTGAAATTGAGACACCATAAACAATTTCAGTTTTTTAAAAAATATATATTGACATTTAATTACATATTCATGAATAATTATTTCTTCAAAAGCATATAAAATTGTTAACTCTAAACATAACTAACCATTTAAATAAAATTTTCAAATAACTTTTAATGCAATATTGATAAAATGTTAATCAGAAAAAAAAAATTCATTCAATTTAAACTTCAAAATTTTAATTAACAATGATAATTTAGATTTTTTAAATAAATATTTCTGAAATGTATCAGCATATACAAATGCCTAATAAATAATCTAAGCATTGATTGATAGCTAATTAAGTAAAATTGCTGTATTCAATGTTATTTTGAACATTTATTGAATAAAATTGCCTTAAAACTTTTTAAATGTTTGATTATAAAATTTCTTTTTATGTTTATTATAATTTTATATTTTATTTTATTAATTTACTTAAATATGTCACTTTTTTTATACAGAATTGATTTAATAAAATGAGTCTAATATTTGTTATGAAAGGATTTTAATTCACGAAGAAACTGAGAGGAAAAATCTTTATTTTGAAATCATAAGAGTATAATAAAGATATTGTTAGATTTTGCAGAAGATAAAATAAATTTGCACCGAGTAATGCTTACCATTAGGAATTCATAAAAAAGTAATTTTATGCTTTGTAATTTATTTATATTATATAAATAATATTGAAGTAGCATGCATTTTACTTTTGGCACTGAAAAAAAAGTTTTTAATTTTATGAAATCTCATTAAATATAATAAATATCTTATTAATAAGGTAATAGGATTATCATGTTCTAATATTTTCTTATAGGAAGTTTGAATATGATTTTAATAGTGAAGGCTTGCTGCGTTATAAGATTTTTTTTTCAGATGTTAATATTTTTAAATAACATTTTTCTAATTCCTTTTGGTCCTGTAAAACCACACATATAGAAATGATGCAAGTTTAGGTTAATATGCAAGGCACATATTTTAATTCCATTGTTTATTATTCAGAGATTCTAATTGTCTTAATAAATTGACCCTATTTTCTAAAGAATCTTGTTTTTGTGAGCAAAATATATTTTTGTTAAATATTTGCCATTTAATACTATTAAGAAATCATTTTACAAGTTTTTTCATTTGATTATTTTTTTCATTTATTTCTAATACAATTATTAAGATTAAAATTTCATTGAATTATAATCTTTTTTCAAAGCTGTATCAGTTTCTAAATGTTTTAGTAAATATGAATCCTCGAAATAAGATCCTTCAAATCAGTTTTTTTCCCCTTTGTTTACAAGTTAGTGTTTTAAGTAATTTATTATTTTTTTGTAAGAAAATGTATTTCAAACATTTTTAATTTTGAGTCACTGTCAACTCAGATGAGAAAGTAAATAATTCCTTGACTTTTTACTTTAATCAGAAAAAAAGGGATGGTGTGAGAAATTGAAGCATTAAAAAGCTTTTTAACATTAACATGCATCATCACATAAAATTAAAAATATTAAATCAAATGCATAATGATCTTAAAGTTAGTTTGTGTTATAATATTCTGATTATATCAATATCCATGTGCGTGTAAATGATAATGAATTATTTTTTAAATAATGCACACTCTTTTTCATGTCTGAACTCTTCTTTGTTTGTTTAGAACTCTCTAATTAAATAGTTCTATTATTAAAAATTTATATAGAAATTTAAAAAGGATTCTGTGTATATTAATTTAATTGCAAGGTTTCTTGTTTACCCACAATGAAATGTGCTTTTGTCTGACAATAGTGTAATTGAATTATTAATTTTATACATTTCTTGATTTACTCTTTGATGTTTTAATGGTGATCTTTGGGATTAACCTGTTTAACATTTTTAATACCACAATGATCCATGTACTCTTAAAGGGTATAAGTTACATTATTGACTAATCTTTTGTAAATTTTTTAGCACATTGATTGCAAGTGGTTGACTACCATTTTACTTCAAATTTTTTTCTATGGAAGTAGAGTTATTTTACCTTATTTTATTCCACTATTACACTCTAATGTACAGAAATTTATATTATAGAATATGGAAACAATGGTCGATTGAGCATATTAAATTAAGAATTTCTCATTCATTCATATGAGAAATTTTTCATATCCTTTCGATCAAGATTAACAACAAAAATATTAGGTGTTCAAAAACATTAAAATAACTTGGAATTACTTTTGATCATAGAATGACATGACTTCCTTTCCTGGATATCATTAAAGAAAAAGTTTTGAACTTTCAGAGCTAAATTATCTCGTATTCAAGAGCAAACATGGAAGATTAAACTTCAGATTATGAAAGGAATTTATAAAAACTTTTAAGAAAAAATGAATTTGTATGTTACTGAAATATGGCATGGAGACTATTAGAATCAAACAGACAACAGGTTCTTTTAAATAATATTACAAAGACATATAGAACGGTTTCAACCAAGGTAACCCAGATTTTACTTGGTTATCTATCTGTTGATATAATTGCAAAAGAAGTAAGAAAATTTTATCCTTTTATTGAGAGACAATTAAAATAATTGACAGAAAAATAAGCCACAATGACTAGCAAGTGTCAAAAAAACATTGAATCTACAAGAAAGAATTACCCAATTATTATGAACATCAAAAGCATGTTAAAATGTAAACCCAATATAAAGATAAAGCTTCATTGGCTAAAGGCCCATATTGGTAAAATAGGTAACGAGTATGCGGAATCTCTAGCTAAAAAAAAAACCTGATAGAGAAACAATAGACTTACATCTAAAAATTCCTAATTCTTGGATTAAGCTGAAAATTAGAAAATCATTTATATAAAAATAATAAACTAGATGAAAATTATCTAAATTCAGAGGTTTTTTTTTTTTTTTTTTTTTTTGCTTTTAGTGAATTTAAAAAGATGTCAAGGGGGCTTTTATATAAATCAAGTTTTGACTACTCATGGCTGTTTCCCAACAAATGAAAGTTGTTACTTTGGGGAATCACCAGATTGTGAATGTTATACTGATGTGAGAGCTATTGGATTTTATGATGTTTACTAATACGTGAAAAATTCTTTCCAAATAGTTATAGAATTACGAGACTTTTGGAATGGATTCCGGCATTAAATTCGGAAAATTGAGATCAAGAACACTATGCAAAATACATTGAAACTTCTTTTGCATGATAATACATATTGAGCAGTGTTATGTTTTGCTAAATATCATATTTTAATTGCATATATACTACTTTTTTAAAATTTATCTTAAATTATCTTTTATTTATGCTATTATGTTATTCTTTACTCTTATTGTATATTTTATTTTATATTTACTTATATTTGTCTTTTTTTTTCCCATTTATCTTATTTTTTTGTGTTTCTTATATTGTGTTTGTTATTTTGCACTTTACTACTCTGCATTCTTCATTATTTCATATACTTTATCTTTCCAAAATTCTGTTATAATTATAGATTTTGTAGTTTATAAATTCTCACTTATTATATGTAAATTTTGTATTATATTTTATTGATGTTGTTTCAAGTTATAAGGTATGACGAATGTGAATGTCTCTGCTGTACTCGTTTGATTTGTACTGTCTATACCAGCTTTCACACAATTGTTTGTAATTTACCAGCATAAGCACTTTATCTTGGACAATCTTACACTTTCTGATTGTTTTTTCTTTTATGACATTTTTCTAAGATAAATTGACTGTCTTAAGATTGTATTTCCTTCCTTTCTTTCTTTCTTTTTGTATTGTCATTACTCAAGATATTACTTAGATATATTATGACCCTGTCTAATGAATTTATATTATACAAATGAATTCATATATAACTTTTCTCTTTTAGGTAAGAACCTGTATAACAATGAACATGTTGCTATCAAATTGGTAAGTGTCGATTACTTAATCTTCTTGTTTTATACTTCATATTTTTATATAAAATTTCTTTAACTTTCAAATATTTGACACAAATATCAATTTTAAAATGCATTTGTAATTAAAAGGGAGTTCATAATTCTGTAAATATAATCTAAATAAATGTTTAATTTTAAAAAAAATTAAAATTATTACTTTTGTAGTTATGGCTGTTGATAATACTGAACATACATTTAGTTTGTTAAAAACATTTATCATTTTTTGATTTCTTATTCATAAATTATGTACTAAGTAAATAAATAAAAACACAACTGATATATCATCTTATAATCTAGATTATCAATTGTTCTATGCTTAAAGAAATTAGAGACTGCTCTTATTTTTTATAATATATATATATATATATATATCATCTGTCCTTAAACTTTATTAGAAATGTTAATGACAAAAATATATTAGTTTAAACCTATTTAATGCTGCAAAATCACGGCGGATATATTATCTCCCCTTATGAGAAATATATATAAGTATTTATTCAATGTAATAATATATATATATATATATTTCATCTGTCCTTAAACTTTATTAGAAATGTTAATGACAAAAATATATTAGTTTAAACCTATTTAATGCTGCAAAATCACGGCGGACATATTATCTCCCCTTATGAGAAATATATATAAGTATTTATTCAATGTAATATTTTTTAATGTATGTGTTAAGTTGACATAAGTTGGGAATTATGTAAATATTTGGCATATATTTTATGTAACTATCTGTTTAAAAGTTAGATATTCATAACATACTATAAGCCTTTCTTTCCAAAATTCCTCTATATATTTTAGTATTAATGATCAATCTTTAATTAAATTTCAGCTTGATTTTATTATATTTCTGTAAATAAGTTTTAGTTTAGTTGGTATTTATTCAAAATAGATTTGTTTTTGTTTTTACATTTGAATATTCTTTCAAAATATGATATATATGTATTTTATATTTTCTTTTTTGTCTAATCTCTATCTATTGATATAAGAATAAATAATGCTTAGTAAAAATCATTATAATATATGCATACGCTTCATTTATACTTTTGCTATACTTTAAAATATTCCATTGAGGAGAGCTTTATTTAGTTAAAAAAGTTAATCATAACTATGTAATTTAATAATAATTTTAAAACCATTTTATTGTAAGCAAGTAATGTATGAAATTACTTGTATTATATGAAATTGCTAAGATCAACACCCCTTGGATAAGTCCCAATAGAATGTTTATTAATCAAAATGACTTGTAATTTAAAAAATAAACTTCTAAAAGAAGTAAAAGTGAAATTTCATCTATTAAATTATTTTGAATGTTTCATATGTCAAATTTTCATATTGCAATTTTTTTTTATTATGTTTTTATTTTTCATTGTAGGAATCTATGAAGTCAAAAGCACCCCAGCTACATTTAGAATATAGGTTTTATAAATTACTTGGTAACCAAGGTAAGTAAAAAGTCACAGTATATAAAATGTTTTAAAAATTGTTTTATTGCTAAATTTTATGTCAGATATACATATGACAGCAACTTATTAAATTTTTTAATGACCAGAGAAAGGGTTTATTTTATTCATTTACTGTATTATATTGATTTTTAAAAAATGGTTGAGTATTATGAACATGAAGTGAATTCAGCAACAAATACTTAAAATCATCAGTTTACTTTTAAGAGCTTTAATGAATAGTAAGTTTTCTTTATATAATTAAGAATATATATATTTTTATTTCTTAAAATTGTCTCAATCTGATCCAAGTCTGGACATTTGAAATTTGCCCTTACGACAACATAGTAATCCCTAAGCCGAGTGTTTTTTGATATCCATCACAGCATTGCTCTGTATTTATATTAATTGCAATATGTTATAATAATTGTAAAAACTGGAAATATTAGGATATTTAATTTTTTCTTATACTTTTCGCTTTCCTATATATTATATGTAAGTGATGCTTCCATATTATAGTGAATATTGAAGAGCATTAATATTGCAAATACATTTTACATATCTTTTCCTTTTTCACTGGCATGGCAGTTCTGGATGGGCCCTGGCCTTCTTTAGAACTCCATTTCATACTATTCTGGTTTCTGCTGAGGTTTTTCCAGTTTGTTTTAATAATTTTCAAGTCTTTTTCCAGACAATCAATCCACCTTTTTGGCTTTCTCTTTTTCGAATTCCAAATGCTCTTTCATTTAATCTTTTTATATTTCTATAAATTTAATAATATGTGGCTCTTTAAATAGTTTGCAAATTTCCAGATTGATTCTTCTTCTAATTGCATTTAATTCTGATCAATATATTTCTTAAATATTTCTTTCAAATATAGCAAGAATATATCTTACTCACACATTGCCCATGTTTCTGCAATGCTTGGACAGTGGACTAATTAAAGCTTTTTCAATGAGTTATTCAATTTTTTTTACATGTGAAATGAGATTTTAAATATTTTTGTAATGTAAAAAAAAAAAAAAAAAATCCATCAGCAGTCAACTGTGAATCTCTGGCATTAATATTGTTCATTTCAGAGTTAAATATATGAAACTATTGACAGCTTCAAAACTATAATCTCCTATTTCAAAATAAGGATTATTAAAAGGGTGCATGCAAGGATATTTGGTTTTATTCTGTTATTTTACATTTACTAACATTGATTTTATTTTTATTAATAAATTAGTACAGAAGCTTTGATCTTAAATTATTTTTGTTATACATTCACTAAATAAAAATGATTATGATATTTTGATTTCTTTCACTACTCTTTCAACTTTTTTTTTTTATAATTTGAAATTGTAATTTATGATTAAAAATTGCTTAGTCTATTAATATTTGGATTTATGGATGACCAGGTTATATATTTCAAATTGATTGAATGAGAACACATTTTACTTTGAACATAATTTGCTGAAGCATTTTTTTTTAATCATAGAGAAGATTCCATGTAATAATAGTAAAAAAATGTAGCATGAATTAAAATATAAGGAATATAATTTGATTAATTTGAAAATATATTTTGAATTTATGAAAATATATTTTGAGTTTATGAAAATATATTTGAAATTATATTCAAAAATAAATTTTGAATATATATTTTTTATATACTTAGAAATGTATGCATTTAAAATATTTGTGGGGAAAAAATGAAATAGCCAATCACCAAGCACTAACCATTGATCAAATTTTCATTAATTTTTGTCTAATTTTTGACCCTGAGATATCATCAGCATAGATCTGTAGATATTCCCTACTCTACTCCTTTCTCAGCATATACCCCAAAATAAAATATATGTATCAGCTTCATTAATTGAGGTGGTTTCAATACTTTTTTACTTAGCCAATCACTCAAATTCCCTTATATATTTATCATGCAAGTATAATTTTAAATTGTACTTTCATTTGATGTGACAAGATGTGATTCATCAAAGTTAGTTGATTTAACTATATTAATCAACTAACATTGTCAATATTTAGAAAAATAGAATATCTGTATTTATTTCAAATATAGTTCCTATGCTTATATTTGCTCTTAAATATTTTAAATAAAGAATTTTTACTGCTGAAGTATAAAATATACCAATATTGCAAGGATTATTACAAATCAACTTGTCAATCAAAAATAGATTTTATTTTGCAATAAAATTAACCATTTAGGCTGTTGTTCGTACAGTTTATTTTTAAATTACTAAAGTAAAACAAATTAATTTTATATGTCCTCATATACTCTTCATGAAGCTGAATTTTTAGAGGCATTAAAATTTGTGTCACATTTGCCCTTTAATTTATTCATTGTAATAATCAAAATATTTTTACATATTTTCATTGAAAGTAAAAGAGCTAAAAAATATACAATTAAGTCAGACAAAAATGTCACCTTATTTGTTAAGGATTAGCTTCATGAAACTGATGGTTGAGAAATCTGCAGAAATTGATGCTCAAATTCATAAATTTGCAAAAATGTATAAATAATTTTTTTTTGTTTGTTTTTGTTTTGTAATGTTTTTTGTTAAATGATTCATATTATGCTAACAAAATTTTTTGTTTTATTTCACGAGAATCCTTAATTTTATGCGACTTACTATTAAAGAGCATGAGAGGTGATATATCCCTCCATGAATTAATATATAATTTTTGTCTTTGCTAAATTCTGGTTAATAAATAAAGAGAAATTTTTTCCCCATATGTGTATATCAAAACACTTTAAATATAGTATTATTTCAAATAAAGTTAAATTGTTGCTTTCTTTCCTTGCTTTTTCCATTCCTTAAAATCAAATTGCATTATAACTAGCACATGAGCATTTTTGCATTTCTTGAATATATGTAAAGGGAGGGGGCAGATTTTTTTTTTCAGATATGAGTGGTAACTCTGATATAGAATTATATTTAATTTTTGGAAACAAATTCTGAAAATAATTCTTTTAACTCAAGATTCTTTGAATAGAATTCTTGAAAATATCAGGTATCCTTGCTATATGTATACAAAGAATGATGTAAATTGAATGAGAAAACCAATTATTTTGGTGCCTATTCATTGAAATAATACAATAATGAGAAAAATCAACTGTGAAATCCAAACTAAGATCAACTCATGACCCTTCCTCCCCCCTCAACCGTTTCCATTTTATTTATATTAAATTAACTTATGTAACTCATTAACATCAATTCTCTAGAGCAAATGCAGGGTAATTCATCTAGTTTAACGAAAGAACAATAGTATAATTAATCATAATTATTTCATAAATTTTATAAAAGTTCATTTGAATTCTGATTTCAAGTAAAATTAATTTTTTGTTTTTTTTAAATATGTATGAAACCTTTTTGAAATTTATATTTATTCACTTTCCTGAAATAACTATTTTCCCCAACACAAAATTATAAATTATCATACAAACAACTTTTAAGATTAAAAATAAAATAATCTAAAATTGGTTTGTAATTTAATTTCCTTCTGCAAGGGCTCTCAGAAACATAACATTGTAAGATTTATATGTAAAAATATTCAGATTATTAAAATAATTCAAGTGTATATTCAAGCCAAACATTTCAAAAACATCAAATGTCAGTAGCTACAGACTTATAGAAAACCCCAATAAAGCCATTAAAAAAATTAATATCAGTATAATATAAAAATTAGTAGTATATCAGATAATCATTTTTTCTTGGCTTTTGAAAGAAACTCAACATTTTCTTGCAAACTATTATTTCAAACATTAGCATGAAAAAAATGAAAAATGGTAGTCATTAGATGTATAACAGTAAAGGATTATTTCAGTGGATCCTTGTTCCTCTGCATTCATTTGACCATTTCAAGATTGAAAATTTTTCACCCCAGTCTCTCTTCCACATTTTTAATAAATAATTTAATGCTATTTGAAAGTACAAATCAGCTTCATAAGACAGCATTTTTTTTTTATTATCCTGAATAGAAGAAATCTCATTAAATATTTAAATATCCCAATTCTTCTTGATTGTGTTAAAATTTTTAACTTGTTCCCTGGAAATGCACATTTGATTGGTAAAGCTATTCAAATCTATGCAAACCACCGGAAGATGTGAAAACAAACCTATGCAGATTTTTTGTTTGTTTGTTGCAAAGTTTTATTTAAGTGCAAAGTTTTTTGTGTTATGTTCTTCATATCGTTATTGTCTTGGATAATATTTGGCAGTAAATATTTAATGGAACTACTTCTGCACAATTACATAAGTCCATGGAACTCCAAAAATGAAATGAAGTCATACAAATTTTTAAAAACTTCTAAATATTTTCATATAGCATAATAATTTCATTATTTGATTCCAAAATAATTTCTTTTAAATGATTAAATACAGCAAAATTTTTAATATTAAGTAAAACTCTTAAATCAGTGTTCTATTTTTTTTTTTTTTTTTTTTTTTTTTTTTGTACTTGGCAACTATTGTGACGAGAGGATTATTAGAAGTAATAGGTTTAATAGAAATAATTTATTAATTCTGATGAAAATAAAAGGATGAATTCTTAAAGCATATTTTCTTTGAAAATGATGAACTTCAAAGTTTTCTGCCAAAACTTTTTCTAAAATCTTCAACGGTTTTCAAATAAAAAGAATTTCAAAATCAGTCATCAGATTAGATTTTCTTATACAAACAACTGACTATAATTTGCTTTAAAAGACATTAAAATGTTTATTAAAGTTCTTGAAATGGATTTCTGTATTTTTCCGTTCCATGTATTAATCAATTCAACAAATGATCTCTTTTTTTAGATTTGTTAAAATCATCTGAGTTTACAAAAATATTTATTTAAATTTTAGTTTCTGGCTTTAAATGAAGATTTTTACTTAATGTGTATTGTAATATAAGTTTTTTTAAAAATGTTTTGATTTTAATTGAAAATCATATAGAAATTGCTTTTGCAATTATATTTTGTTTCACATAATATAAATCATTAAAAATTCATTGTAAATTAGAAGAGCAAAGCAGTGCAAAAGCATTTCCTAAATGTAAATGAAACACACAGTTGATTTTGTCTTTTTAATTTTAACTATAAGTATAATAATGATACTGTGAAATTAGATTTATTTTCTGGTAATTTGCTTAATTTAATTGTTATCCTTTAAACTGCAAATATTAATGTAGTCTTATGATAGAAGGTAGGGTTAATCATTCTGTTAAAAAAATGAGAAAAAAAGCATGTAATATTTTTAATTATTTTTAAAGTAATTCATTTTCTCTATAAAAAGATTTATTTTATGAATTCATTAAGCATTTTTAGAGAAGTTGTTCAAGTATGTAATATTTGTGAATGTTAAAATCTATTAGTTACTTTTCAGTTTTGCTTTTTTCAACTTAGATTTTTAATTATAGTAATTTAATTAGCAATTAACTAACCAAATAATTTTTATGCTTTATTTAAAAACATATCTGCCAAAAAATATGTATTAATCAAGAATAACAAAAAATAAGTAAATAAATAAAAAGTACAAAATAATGACTATCAAAATAATAAATTTAAAAGAATATAAACTATGTTAATATAAAAACATATGCAACTGCAGTGAAAATGAGAAGATGAATGATCAACAGCCTTTTTACTTTCATAAATTGGCACCAAGAATAAAATAAATTCCCAGACTTGGCAAAATGGATCTTCCCTGCCAAAGCCTGTTGCTGTAGTGACTACTATAAATGTAGACTATTAGTGGCAAGAGTTCTCATGGTGGGTAGATCACATGTATTATTTAAAATGAAATATTATTAAAATAGTTAGTCTATATAATAAAATCCATTAAATGTCATGCTCTTAGTTTGCTGTAATGTAAAACTATATCCATAAAAGTTATTTTCAGCAACTAAAATTTAAATGAATAAAATTTTAAATAAAGTTAGATAAATATTTTTTCAGCTTTTGAATTAATGATTCAAATTTATTTTAACTTGTATTTTTTTTTTCTGTAGTTCTGTTTATGACAAAAAGAGAAAAGGCCTCTTACTTGCACTATTATTTGTAAAACATTGTTTATATTGTGCTGTTATTTGTATAAGTAATATGCTTATATTCTTTTAAGATTGTTTGTATAAAGAATATATACTATGTGAAATTTCAGATTTTTAAAAACATCTTGAAAGTTAAATTTACATTTTATAACTAAAATAATTATAAATGTCAATTTTATAATAGCAAAGCTAATATCATTTCTCTTTTTATTTATTCTATTTTTGTAGAAGGCATACCAAAAGTCTTTTACTTTGGACCATGTGGGAAATACAATGCACTTGTAATGGAGCTGTTGGGCCCTAGCTTGGAAGACTTATTTGACTTATGTGATCGCAAATTTAGTCTGAAAACAGTTCTTATGATAGCTATACAATTGGTACATATGCATTATTTCTTTCATTATTACACAGACATAGATATTTTTGCTATATTTTAAAATATTTGGTTTTTGCCTTATTTAATTTAAAGAATAAAGATGGACATGAATTTTTATTTTAGAAGTCTTTATAAAAATGAGTATAATTCCTTATTATGCAAGAGTATTTTACAGAAAGATTTTCATTTATTTTTAAGTTTGTTATTGTGGAGTGACTCCTTTAAAAGAAGTAGCATTGGCAAAAAAAGATTGTTTGTTATAATTTTGATGATTTGTATTAAGGATTTGTCGTGATTATTAGAGAATTAATATTTAGAGCATATTAATGATTATGTGATTAGTTTTTTTTTATCTTAAGTATTTTAATTTGTCAAAATTGCAATTTATAGGTGTAGGATAATTATACAGACTTTTTATCTTATTATTTCTATTAATAAAATGATATGAACTTAGTTTTTGTGAATAGATATAAAAATGTGCATCTAATAAAAATCAATTGTTATGCTTATCATTATTGCTATATTTGATAAATGCTCTAGAAAATTGTAATTTATAGCTGTCCTTACATTAAGCTTAATTCAGTTTTAAGCTTAATTAGTTTTGTTGAAAAATTTAAATAGAAAGCTATTGATTATCAACTATAAAAAATTTGTGAACACTTGAAATATATATGTGGTAGGATAGCAATTAAGATTTGATTATTTAAAGCCAAATTTCATGAGCTAATTGATAATAGTGATTTGTTTTATGAATATTATTATTTTAATTTATTCAAATACAACAGACTTTTCCATTGTCGTCAATTATTTATTTCAGCAATTTTTACAATTGGTTCTCTTTTCTTTTTTTTCCCATGTCTTTATAAAGCATTTTAAGTTTATAATACATCTTCAACATTTAAGTTTTATTTTAATATTTATTGTTCAAAATTGTTTTGCTATGAAATATTAGCTATATATTTGTACTTGCAAAATATCTGTTTACTGCTTTGTTTATCTATGATTTTTTGCTATCGCATATTTTTAATGAAAATTTTTTTATTTGCTGAGCAAAAAGCATTTGTTTGATAAACATTGATTCACAAGGAATAAATGAATTTGATTGCAATTACTTCTTCATATGATGAAATATTTTGTTTTGTTTTTGCATTTATTCAAGATAATTCCTTGCTGGTTTATCTCTTATTAATAATTTTGGTTATATGATACAGGAAAGAGAATTAAAAAAGACAGTCTTTGTGTAATAATTGAGATTGCATTTTCGAATAATTATAAATTGTGTTTTGTAAAGACAGGGTTCATAGCGTCATGAAAAGTGCTTAAAATTGAAAACCATTTTTTAACACGTTAAAAGTGCTTAATTTTGAAAAGAGGTCCTTAAAAAGTGCTTAATTTTCTTGAGAAGTGTAAAGATAGCTTTTTGCTTCTTCATATGTGGGATATGATAATTCAAAAGAATAATCAAAAGCTTGTTTATCAGCTGTATGAAGAAAGAAAAGGGAAGAATTCGGACAAGGAATCCATGGTTTTCAGCAAATATTAAGATAACGCTTCGTGTGCTTTTTTACCCACTACCTCGTCAACAATGTGCATTGCCCTTTATTGAAATATTGGACTAGTTTTTCAGGTAGGACGGTACGAAAAACGTACTGCACCACACTTCTTGAGGCATTAAAAACATACTAAATTCTTTTAAAAGAAATTTTTAGTGTTTGAGGTGTTTAAGAATTTATTTAAATTATATCTGATGAGTGTATCTTTAACCTTTTATGTGTTGTTAAAGAAGAATATGCATATAGGTCCAATCTACGGAAAACAAGAACAAGAATGGATTTGGTGTTCCAAAGACATATTTCGAACATTGTAGAAACTGCTGCAAAAATACTTGCTGTTAAACATCTTTAATATGTTACATTTTTACCATCATTCTCCATACCATCATACTCCATTCATCATACCATACGTTGTTTTGAGCAATCTCATGAACGTCTTATTAGAGGGATTTTAATATACTATAAAGGATTGTAATTAATTGTGGTATATAATTATGCTAATCAATTGCAAAAAATCTAGTATGATGAAATCTTAACTTGAAGTCATAAGTTTTCGGTGATCAGGTTTTTTTTATATGGTGTATGTACTTTTTAAATGCCCCCATCATTTGAAAATTTTTTTGAAACTATGATTTTTTTATTTAATATTTTTAATGTAATTAAGTTAATCTTTAATAGAATTTTCGTACAAAAAGCCTCAAAATTAAAATCTAATATATAATGTTTTTCAAATTTAACATAAATTCTCAGAATGTTCTGTAGTTCTTGGACTAGAAAATAAGTAATCTTTTCAATATTTTATGAAAAAAAAATTAAAAATGTCATGTAACTTATCAATTGAACCCCATTATTTAAAAAATGGATAAAAAATATGGCTTATTTATTTTAGTAGATAATATATAAATAATATGTTTTTTTCAGGAACTAGATAATATATTTCTTAAGCTGTCTCCAAATTTTTAAGCAAATCCTTTGATTAACTTCTAAACTAGTAGATTTTTGCTTTTTACCTCGTTTTAGGCAGAAAAAAGCATTTTTTTTCCCAATTTTTAAATAAATGTTGCCATTTAACTGATATAACTTTGTTTCATAGATGTTTTCTTTTTAAATCATTTTTATACAAATATTAAAAATTATATTTGAATGTTTTTTAAACAATTATCCCGATCGTAATCATATACCTTAAACATTAAAAAAAGGGGGCCTTTAATAAACTTCAGAAATTAGAAGCGATAAGACATTTTCTTTTATAGCTTGACCATTTCTGAATGCTGCTATTCTTTTCTATTAAAAAAAAGGATTTAAAAACTTATTTACAATATGGATTTGTTCTATCGTCAGTTTTGTGGCAATTTTGCCAGTCTTGTGATGGTAACCGTTCTAGAATGCTTAGTTCTTAGCTCTATAAAACTGAAACTAAAATTTCAAAATATAGCGAGTTAGTGCAAGACTTAGTTTACATTTTTTATCCCATCTATGTTGGATCTTCTTTGTTGTTGCATTTATAAAAATCAAATACAAATTGATTAGTCATGCTAGCTTCTACATAAATGATATATCCATCTAAATAAAATGGTAGTTTGTTATTTTAAGAAATATTGAAAAATATTGCACGTCTTAATTGTTAATCTTATAAAAATTGACTTAATTTTTTTTTTTATAGTTTATATGATCTTTTTTTGTTTTTGTGCAAACCAAAAAGAGAATTTATTTTACTATAGAAAACATTGCATAAATATTATACAGAAATAAATATTAAAATTCAAAAAATAAACATTTAAAATTAATTAAAAAAATTTTTTTTGAAAAAAAAAACTGCATTATTTTAAAACACAGAATAACTTAGGCTTAGATAATACGCAAGATTACATATGCGTGCATGTACAAAGGTGCTTTTTTTTTTTTTTTTTTTTTTTTTTTGTTTTGGCTGAGGAACTTAAAAAGTGCTTAAAAGTACTTAATTTTTACATCAGTTTCTCACTACACACCATTAAAAAGATTAGAAAAATTGGATTTTAAGGATTTTTAATCAGTTGTTTATATTGACTAAATGAAAACTTTTTTAAAGTTGAAAATTTAATTTGTTTATAGTTGCTAATTTAATCCTATAATTAAGTTATATTTATATACTAATGCAGATTCATTGTTTTTCAGATTTTGAATTAATAATTATTCCATTTTTCCCCCCAGCTTCATCGTATTGAATATGTTCATTCCAAACATTTGATTTATAGAGATGTCAAACCAGAAAATTTCTTGATTGGAAGACAGTCAACTAAAAAACATAATATAATTCATATCATAGACTTTGGTTTAGCAAAAGAATACATAGATCCTGAAACAAATAAGCATATACCATACAGAGAGCATAAAAGCCTTACTGGCACTGCTAGGTATATGAGCATCAACACACATTTAGGAAAAGGTATGTACATAATCCTTATATGGCTCAATTATTTAATTGGATAAATTATTCTCCATTGTATATTTCGACTAGATAATCTTTTGTAAAAGATAGCCTTTGCTTTAAGTCATTGTTTTCTTTTATTTCTCTTTTAATATTTTTATTGTAGAAAAGTCCTATCCATTATTTGTTAAAATGCTAAGATAACATTCTCTTCAATTATATTGGATCTTTTGATTGTTTTCTTATTAGTCAAATTTATTTTAAAATTTTATCTAATTTTTGATTAATTTTCTTATTTTTTCATATCAACAATGTTTCCTAAAAAAATATCTTTAAGAAGTAACTTTTTTTTTTCTGTATACATGCAATATAAATTTTGGCTAATGAGAAAGTGACTTTTTAAGACTTTCCTTTCTAAAAATGATAGCTCAAAGGAAACCATCATCAAAGAAATAAAAAAAAAAAAATTAGTGTTATATCATGTGCTTTTTTTTTCGGTGAAGTTGCTACATATTTTGTTAAGCTTATAATTAAAAAACATGTAATTAATATACAACTTATTAAAACTATTAGATATGTGGTAATAGTGAAATTCATATCTGTGTTGAGTTTTAAGAACAGAAGACTTCTGTCTTCCCCTTCAAACCATTTTTTTCCAAAGAAAGACTTTTTTCTTTCTTTTTTTCCCTTGTATAATCTTTAAAAATTGTAATTGAATTTTTCAACTAAACATGAATTTATTCTCTTGGTTCAATAATTTAGTAACACATAAATATGCGAAGACAAGCTGGCAATAAATGCATTTGTTTATTTTAACCTAATTTGTTCTGGAAAATATACATGATTTTCTTGCATTATTGTCATTGCTTTAAAATGTGATTGTCTTCTCTACTGTCTTGATTTTCTAAACATTGGTTTTTGTTAAAATGCCATGCTTGTCTTACATTGAAGAGCATTGTAAAATTATGATCGTGTGCAAGGTAGGATGTACAAATAATGCTTTGGGCTTTTCTTTTTCCTTGAATAGAGAGAAGGAAGACTATTTTACTTAGGAGATATAATCACAATTTTGTGAATATGCTGAAGAGATGTTTTATACAAGAGCACATAACACTAAAATATTGATAATCTTGAATGGTTTATATTATAATAGAAACTTGGATTCTGACAGAATAAATTTAGCTAAATTGCCTTCTATCATTCTTTATTATAAATTCTATAATTAAATTCTATTTCTATAAGTGTAGAGCATTTTGATGTCTTTTACTTTTTATTCTTCAGCCCCTGCCTGATTTGTATTTGTGATAAAATATTTAAGTTTATTTTTATGTTTAAACAAACTGAGAACAGCTTTCTAATTACATAATTAAATTTCATTTCAATTAAATTCAGAGCATAATTAAATTTCAATTTTTTATTCTTTCATTAAATTTGTCCTTATAAGAAGAATCGGTATACTTAGCTTTTCATTTTGAGAAATCCGGAATGCCTTTCGCATAAACCTGTATGAGCTAGATTATATATTATTATGTAATCAGGATGTCAACTTTTAATGCCTCTTATAATGTGGAATAATTTATTGGTGGTTTTATTATTATTTAAGTGAAACTGCAAAAAACTTTTTGGGACCATTTCAAAATTTTCATGTGCAGTGCTTCTCATATGTTTTTTGTGAACATGATTTTAAATTTCTAATTATAATCTATTCTACCTAATTTTAAACTTTTGCCATCCTCATAAAGGTAATAATGTGAAGAACTTACTCTAATCTTATCATAAATTAGTTTTTCTTTTTTAAACTTATTGTTTTATGTTAAGTGAAAAAACTCATTTGGGACAGCTTAAAAAAATTTTCAGATTAGACTCTTCAATTTATGAATGATTTTTTTAGATTTCCTTGTATAATTTTAAAAATTAAAGGTGTTAAAATAATAGAAAATTAGTTGATGAAAAAAATTTTGTGTACTAGTGTGAATTCTAAACTTTAGCTAAATTGATATAATTAGCTCTTTTATATGTTGATTCAAATTTTTCTTATTAAATAGATCCAATTGAATGGCTATTTTCTATTTCTAAAATTGCTGATTTTGAGTGCTAAAATGTATTTTATGGAAACTCAAAATATGTATTAAGTAAAATAATTGACAATATTTTGCAGCATTATTATTCTGATTATATATAATGCAACGGTACCTGTAAATATTCATAAAACAAAGTTATTTGTCCATGCACATAGAAATATTGTGATGAATTGGAAAACTGCACATATTAAGATAATTTTGCAATCATTTTCAAAATAATACTGAATAATTTTAACATGTTGAAATAAAATTTTAAGCATATTTGAATCATGATGACGATAGCAGGTAGTCGCACATTTTTTACTACCGAAAGTTTTAAGAGCTTAATTGTAGCATTTTTTACGAAGTGAGTATTATTACTGATTCATGCATTATTAAATTATTTTATTTATAAATTACCTTCCTTGTGAATACTAATTGAATCATTAATCTTGAAATTCTATTTTTGTCAGTATGAAAGCATCTTTAAAACAATAGCATGATAATTAAAAAAAATTCATAAATTATTTGATGAATGTATCTTATAATTTGTATGAAGGAAAAAAATTTCGCTTGCTGTTAAAATTCGTATATTTTAATGATTTTGATATTGCCGAATGAGGTGTGGTGCTTTTAAAGTTGAAACAATATTTGCTAACATTCATATTAATTGTGCAATGCTCTAAAATTGAAATTATTTTGTTAATACTTGTTTTACAATTTAATAAAGCATTGTGTCATTGGGAAATATTTATTCTTTTAACAATACTGCTATTTACTTAGTTACTCTAGAATTTAATGTGCAATATTAAAGAAAAATTTTATTTGAAATTTATGTATGTAAATATCTATATGATTATGCAACAGTTTCTATTTGAGAAACTGTTATATTTAATAATCTAATATAATTTTAAAGTAGAATTTCCTTTTATTTATTTTTCAACAGTTTTTAAATATCACATACAGTTGAGATACAAATTTATTACATTGTAAGAGATAGACACCAGAAAAAAAAAATTATTTTTAAAATTACAAATTTCTATTCATTTTGCATTGATGATTTGTTTAATTTTTGTTGCTAAATGTATATTTTAAAATTAAATCTTTATTTAGTTTAATTAAGAATGTATAATTTGAATTTTAAGTTAATATTACTTTTATTTCTTTTCAGAGCAAAGCCGTAGAGATGACTTAGAAGCTTTAGGGCACATGTTTATGTACTTCCTTAGAGGCAGTTTACCTTGGCAAGGTCTTAAAGCAGATACTTTAAAAGAAAGGTACCAAAAAATTGGAGATACCAAAAGAGCAACTCCTATTGAAAGTCTGTGTGATGGATACCCAGGTAAAATACAAACTAAGGCATTCCATATGTGGTTTGATTATGTTTTATAAATGAAATAATTTAATTAATAACCAATAATACTCTTAAATGTTTTTAAAATTCTTTCTCTCGGCTAATAGACTATTTCTAATACTCAAATGAGATAAGTACAATTTATAATTTTTCTTACCAAAATAAAAAGTAAGGGGAACTGTTGAGTAGTAATTTACTTCTTAACTTTGATTTTAAAGTTTCATAGCTTTGAAATGAAAATTTGTTATAGGACATAATGGTAGCTAATGGTTTTTATAGTACTCCTACTGAGTTTTTTTTTTAAATTATTTTCTGGGTTAGTAATATTTTATATATTTAGTTTTTTAGTGTGTAAGATTCTCATTTGACATGATTTGACACATATTGCTGTAGAAAGATATGAAGAATGTAAATAGTAACCCATTTAGTGTGTATTGATTTTTTGTATGCAAGATGTGCAATTTTTGTAGAAAAAAAAAGTATTATGTGCCTCAAAAAAAAGCTTACTGATAATTGCAAGCAGTATAGCAGTAATTTAGTATATAAACTCTGTATTCCAACATAAACATTAAAATTATATATATATAATATAATCTCTTCCATTTGACCATATGCATTTCATGAATTTATGGAATTCAAATTTTTGAAAAGGATTGAAAGATATTATTTTTTATCCAAGCTGATAGATTTTTTGTTATCTAAAAATAATGATGAATTTTGTTACTTTTAAATTTTTAGTTCTTCACTTAACTATCTTTCATTCTAAAGGGTTGAAAGATATTATTTTTTATCTAAGCTTATAGATTTTTTGTTATCAATAAATTCATAAATAATGATGAGCTTTGTTATTTTTAAATTATTAGTTCTTCACTTAACTATCTTTTATTCTAAAACCTTATGTTTCTGATATATGTTTTTTTTTTTTTTTTTTTTTTACCTGTGCTTAAAATAATTATATAGTCTACTCAGTAAAGATCATTTAAAAAATTTCTTCTAGATGAAATGTCTACTTACTTGCACTACGTAAGGAGACTTGACTTCTTTGAAACTCCTGATTATGATTATTTAAGGAAGTTATTCCAAGATCTCTTTGACAAGAAGAAATATGTGGATGATTCTGAATTCGATTGGACAGGAAAGCAACTGGTATTTCTTTGAGAATATTTTCCTATTTTCTGTTCACTTTGTTGTTTTTGTTCTCATTAAGGTCTGATTTTTTGTATTCATGTGTATTCCACCAAAATTGGAAGGGGTTGGGTATTACTAATTCATTTACAATGAATTACTAATGAAGAAATTAGTATTGATTCAAATGTGAATTCTTCTTACTCATGAACTTTAATTCATTAATTATCATGCCATTTACTTTTTTAGTCTGTTGATGGTATTTTTAAATTTTTAACAATAAGATAGAAATAAAGTAACAAAATATAAAATTAATATTTTAGTTATTTTGTAATTTTAAATTTTAGTTTTTCTAAAGTCAATTGATTCTGAGTGCAAGGAAACCAGCATATATTCAAACTTAATAATTATCAGCTTTTCATTGTGAATTACATTTTTTAGAAAAATTAATGTTTGAAGCTTAGGAGAAACAAAGAAAAAACTAAAAAAAAAAAAAATACAAAGAAGATTTTCAATTATTATAATTTCTGTGGTAGTTTATTGGCTTAAGAATTTTTAATAAAAATTCAATTTTTGTAAGCTTGATTTTATACTGACGGAAATCTTATTTCAACATCATTTGTTTTAGCAGGGTTGCCGCACCACTGGGAAAACACAGGGAATTTAAAAATCGACTAAAAATACCCTGAAAAATGCAGAGAAATTTGAAGAATTTCATAGAAACCAGGAAAATACAGGGAATTTTATGTTTCTTGGTTATTTTTTCGCCATCTAAAAAATGCCTATCTCGAAAACTTGCAGGATTAATATATTGTAACATGGCTTCTTAAAAACCAAACAAAACAATACCATTCCCTATTATGTAATGTGGAAATTCATCCATTTTCTCTCCTCCCTCCTCCCCCTTTTTTCTGTATAGGTCAGTCCAGTTTCGATTTGTGAGATTATCTAAAAGGAATACAGGAAAAGATAACATATCAAAGTCCGAAAATAAACTTTCGATTGTTATTTTTGAACTTTTTTTAGTTTAAGAACAATAATTTAAAGCTGAATTTTTATGGGTATTAAAACCTGTTGTGTCACATTCGTTAATTAGTGCATTTGATGATGTATCGGAATTATTTTCACATATATTGACTGGAAATGAAATAGCTAAAAAAATGTATGTGAGGCCATACAAAATTGTCTTGCCTTATTTGTTAAGGATTAACTGATGGCTGTAAAATCTACAGAAGGTGCAGAAATTGATGCCCAAATACTTGTATTGGCAAAATGAATAAATGTAAAAGTAATCTTGCTTTGTAATAATTTATAAGTAATCAAATGATTTGTATCATACCAATAATCTTTTCTATTTTGTTTCATCCGAGCCCTTAATTGTGTGCGACTTTCAGTTGAGCATGAGAAGTAATATATCTGCCTTAATGTAAAAATTTTGTATTGCTGAATCCTAAATGATAAAGTTGGTTTTTTCTGTGTGTAAATATAAACCTTTTAATATGGAATTTCTATTAATGTTAAATTGTTGCTTCCTTTTTTGCTTTTCCCAACCATATTCCATTCAACACATGAGTGCTATTTGTGCATTTCTTTGTATCTTGCATATATACACAGGGAAAAAAACGAATTTTTTTCCCTCCAGCCCTTTTTAATGCCATCGTACTTTATACTTTCTTTTGTGTGAATAAATTCATAATTGTAAAATTTTGTGGGTTAAAATATTTGACATTTATAAAAAAAGATTTTTTAATGTGAACATAAATGCCAAAATTCTTTTGAAGATCTTATGCTATTTTAAAATGCAGCATCATGATGAAGTTTTGAACGTTTATTTGATGAATTTCATTACTTTTTTAATTGACTAATAATATGGGAAATAAAATATTTTAAAATAATTATAAAAACATTTTTTTTCATTTTTATTCTCCCAGTTTTTTTTAAATTTGAAAATTGTATTATACTGTCATTTGTAGATGTGAAATGTGCAATTTTCTAAATATTATGCAATAGCAGTATATAACAAAATTCGAAAGAATGAACACATACACACCATTGACTCTGTAGGCTATAGAATGTTTTAGTATTAATAGACATATTCTTAAAAAAGATTGTATAATTTGCTATTAAAAATTTGGTAGTCATTCATACTTTATATGCAATAGTCAAACATATTTATACATATAATGAATTAGATATTCAGTGCTACATCAAACATGCTTTTAGATTTTATATAAGATACAGGTCCACAATATAATACTTGCATATCATGCAATGTGTTTGACAAAAATATCTTACCTTAAAAAAAATGCAGCAATCAAACTTTAGATAAATTTAATAAACATTGATTATTCAATTTTTAAAATTGCTTGATAGTCAAATCATTAATACTAAAAAAAATCTAATTTACAAATTTTTAATGATTTAATTTATGATAAATAATGGAGATAGACTTACTAATCTGTTTAACATAATCTTTCATAAGAGATAAAACTTTTATGCAGAATTGCAGATGAATGATTAAAAATTTGTAGGATGTGATAAAGAGAAATATAAGTGAAATTATATATATATATATATATATTGCTAATGGTGAAAAATTTACCAAATTTTAATTTAATATGCTCTTAAATCCCAGTTCATATGCAACATCATACTTTTTGTTAAGAAACAAAACAAAAAACATTATCTTTTCCCTTGTTTTTTGAAGTTAAATTCAAATCCATCAAGATAGAAAAAATTTATCTGTCAGTTCTTTTATACAGATTTAAATACATTTCTCATATTCTAAGTATAGTTGACATGATATAGATCTGAATATTGTTTCTAGAATATGATCTGATTTTATATTGATAGTATGACTTAATGAAATTTTTTTAATTAATACCATTTTTTTATTTTGGTGGAATATACATTCTTTAGGATGTAAGATGGTAGTCTCCAAGAAATATTAATAGTCGCCTTCAGTTTTATAATAAAATAAAAATATGGTTACATTTCCTTTTTTCTTGTACAAATGATTTTTGTTTATTTTGAATTTACTGAAAAATACCTATTGTTTAGCTTAAAAAAAAACACACTTTTTTCATCAGTGCAACTCAAAAATTACATAACATTCATAGAATCTTTTGATTAAATGTTTTGAATTGAATTCTTTTTTAAAGCATCATGTTAATAGTAAATATATATTGATTTAAATGTGAGACCTGCTTCTGCTTCATTTTTAAAATTTAAATTTTAGATAATTTTAGTGCATTTCTTTGTAATTTCACTTGTTAAACATGAAATTAATCATTTCACAAAATTGGTTGGCACATTTTGAAAATGATATATCTAGTATAGTGCAGTTTCAAAATGGGTTGAACTTTTTCTTTTCAATATTATTTCCTATTAGTAACTGACATTTTCAAAAGAACCAATCCTTGCATGTTTTTGAATTTTTTATTTGAATTCCAGATATCCTTTCATTTATTTTTTGGTGAATTCCTAAATGGAACTAAAAAAGTTAATCATTATATGCGAAAATAAAATCTGTAAATCTTGGGTTTTTAATAATAAAAAATCTCATTACTGCAATTTTACAGATCTTATGATGGGATTTCTTTTATCCTCTTTCTTCCCCTCATTCCTTCTTATAAAAACTAAATTATTTTCTTAGGTTTTTCATATATTCTTTACTTACTAAATTCTTGATATTTAATTCCAACTATTTATAGGAAGTGTAGGTTTTTTTCCCCCCCTCTCCGAAAAGTACTTGTTTTGTCTTGAACCTTTGAAAAAGTTGTTCAAGAATTCAGACAGTTTTCTTTGCTTGATTATTTAAAATTGCAAACAAGATTATTTTTTAAAGTAATTGTTAAAAAAAAAAATGTTAATCTTAAATGGCAGATTGTCATGCATGGATTCTGCTGTAAATTCTTATTTTCCATTTGAATACAACTTTTTCTATGGGAAGGATACTAGCTAATGTTAAATCTATTTGTATTTTATCTCGGTTAACATGTGTAAAAGGGAATGGGTATTGTTAAAATATGATCCAAAGTAAGAAATTTATACTACCTCATTAATTCTCAAAATTGTCTTAATTTAAAAAATCCTTTGAGTTATTTAAAGACATTGAATTATAAGTAAGTGTGTTTTACTTACAAGAAAGCTTCTAATGAGTATTGCCACATGAATTTTGATTTAAATTTGAGAAAATTAAAATTATTGTTTCTTCTTCTTTATAGAATATGTGTTTTTCCATTTAGCAGTTTCAAAATTTAAAAATAAAGCCATTTCTGCATTGTTCATTCTTTGCCTCTTGCATGTTAATATTTAAATAGTTTGCCCTAAATAAAAGGTTT
Source organism: Argiope aurantia (assembly GCA_026543865.1). Classification (NCBI taxonomy): domain Eukaryota; kingdom Metazoa; phylum Arthropoda; class Arachnida; order Araneae; family Araneidae; genus Argiope; species Argiope aurantia. Next base: position 58,692 of record JAPMOR010107054.1, read on the forward strand.
TGTGCATGTTTGTTTGTGAAAACCAACATTATTTTAGGTACTATGTTAAAATTACAGTTTAAGTAATTAATAAATAGAATTTATAACTCCAGTATAAAATGCTTTATTTTTGTGTTTTCACATTTATAAATTGGATAATACAAATTGTGTATTTTGTCCTAGACTAAATATGCTTAAAAATTTGGGAAGTTCTATTTATACTTTGTCTGTTATTTTTTTGCAGAATAAGCTATAACAATTTGAATTGAGAATATGAATTTCCTCAGTTAGCTTAATTTAGTTTAATATTTAGTCATTTTATTCTGGATTATTTAAAAGTTTCCAAATGATTAATTTTTTTAATGAATTTATTGTTAACTCTCTTCTGTAACTTGTAATTTTATATTATTTACTTTTGTAAAATTTTAATTTAACAAATAACAGATTAAATTAATTTATTGCAATATTTAAAGTTTCTTCAACATAAATTTCAGCATGGTCTTTTAACGTGGATTTGCATTTACTAAATCAAGTATATTCTTATAATTCCATAATTTTTTAAATTGCAATTATTAATTTTGACATGTTGTTACAATTATAATGTTTTTAATAAGTTTCATTTGAAGGAATTTAAAATAAAAATAATAAAATTCTGAATACATAGATAAAGTTATAACTGTTTTCTCCAAAATACTGCATTTGCACTCTTTAAAGCATGTTGCTTCTGTGGCTTCATTGTTATTAATACATTTTTATATTTGTCATTTCTTCACTGCTATGCTTTTATGTTTATCCCATAATAATTCTCTCCTGTGGCTGTGATTTAATGATTAATTTCCTATGACTGTAACCTCTTTGTATGCATGTTTCATGGTGGCTTTTATCTTTTTCTCGTGGCTGTTCTTTCTTTCTGTGAAGCCCCAAAATTTTCTTCAACTGCAGCAGTTGCGCAATGCCCCACCATCTGACCATACCAGATCTGGGAAGGTTGGTATAACAGTGCATGTATGTGTCGTGTCTGTTGTGTTTTTTCCTGCTGTTTTATTAAAAGCAGTCTTTTTTTTAAAGCTTTTCGTTTAAAGTAAATTTTATATTGAAAGTTTTTCAATTTATGAATTTTATGTATGCTTTCAAATAACTGAGAATGCAATATAATTTTTGCTGCATGATTTACATATTAAATTTATTTTAGGAATTTAAATTTAAAAAACTTAAACTATGTTACATAGAAGAAAGGGGGGGGAGTGGATTGCTATACAGAAGCTTTCAAACAAAATTTTAATTCTTAAAATCAAAGCTCAATACATGAATAAGAGGAATAATTTTACAGCCATATTCTATGATGCAAGAGAAGGGAGAAAAATGATTATATGAACCTAAAAGTTGAGCTTTATTTAAAATAGGCATAAAAATAAAAGTTTATAGTTTTTTGTTGTAAATGATTGGATTAAAAAAAAATTATGCCCTTGTTATAAAAATGTATCTTTTGATATTGCACTATTTATTTTGTCAGTAAGCTATAATATTTTCAGTGTTTAGTAATTTTTAATAAAATTTGTGTTCTAACTTTGAGAATTGTGCTTTGTCTTAACTTACTAACATTAACAATTGACTAATTACTATTTTTACAATCAGCTCTTGCTGTCTTTTCATCTTCAAAATTTTGTTATTTTTGAGGTTTCTTCTTCAAATAGCTTCTCGGAAACAATTTATTAAACATTTTCTTGGCTGACAAAATTTCTCTTTGAGCATTATATGCTTATTTAAATCATTCCCTGTAATTGAATTTGTAGAAATTTAACCTATTAATGCTGTAAAAATTATACTCTAAGTTGTGGAAACCAACTTAGGGTTTAATTATTCTGTGCAAGTTCTTTCTGTGTTGCTTATTAAAAGATCTTTTTGTGTCTTGCGCACATGAAAGAACTAGCTGATAGATTTGCATTGCTTTAAAAATTAAATGATATTCTCTTAATTTCCTGTACAAAAATTGACTTTTGACTATTTCATGCCTGGGCAGTGTTTTGTTAACTTGTAATTTTTGATCAGCGATGCCTGAACTTTGGACTGATTTGTCCCTTTTCATTAGTCCACCCCTGTAGGTTCAATGCAGACTGCCCAAGAAGTCTTAGTGTCACCTAACAGGGAGAGGCATGTAGCTTCTGATTCTAGGGTGAGTTCGCTCTTTGCATGTTCTCTATTTTTTAATGAAAATTTACTTGTGGCTCTGTTTTTCAAATTTTCCTTTTATTCATCTTCTCTCCTATAGGAAACTGTTGAATGTGCTTTTCTTCTCTTGCTTCCATTCCTCTTTAGTGTTCTTTTTTCTTCTCTTTTCTTTCCTGGTCAGTTGTTTATTTTTTTGTGAATGGATTATCAAAAAAAAAAAAAAAAGGCAACATATGTTATTTTCTGTTTTATTGGCATGTTCGTATGTCAGTTTTTATTTATTATTATTTAGTTAAGTTGATCCATTACTGATATATTAGAACCCTCAAACCCTTGGTATTGTGTTCATAATGCAGAAGTTTTGTGTTTGTTGGTAGATAGATCGTGAATCAGCATCATAATACAGTGTTTTATATGGACTATCAGTGTTTTATATGGTCCCATTTTCTTTCCTTTGTATTGCTTTTTTTTTTTTTGTAGTTGATTTTTCTGCATCTTATGGCTTATTTTTTATTTGTTGGTTATACTATGAAATTGTTACTTTATAATTTTAAGAATAAAAAATATTACTATTATTTTTTTCCTAAGGAGTTGGATAAAAATTCGGTATGATCATTTTCTATTCCTTGAATGGCACATTTTATGTTTATAATGAATATGTGTTTTCAAAAAAATTACATCATTAGGAAGTAATTTGATGTGACTATTAATTATGTTTTTCTGTGTTAGCAAAAGGCTTCATTATTCATGTACATATTCTAAGCATGTAGTTAAAAAAAAAAATTAATGCTGTAGGTCCATGCATTTAATGCCTTTTGTTTATCAGTGTTAGTTACTTGATGCCTTGTAAATATTTTACAAACTTTTTTAACTTGTTAAATATGCTGATAGAGGCTGTTTTATTTAAGTATCCTGTATGGATTCTTCAGAAATACTTTTTAGTTAGGTTTATCAATAGATAGAAAGCTTATATATTATGACTACCGTTATAAGGTATCTAAAAATTGAGTTTTTTTGTGAAAGTGTAATACATATTAATGATGCAAAAATAATACTCTTGGAGTGACTAAAACTATTTATCTCCTTGTAATAGTTTCTTCCGAACTTTAAATAAATTCTGCTTAATTGCTGAAGGAAACTTAGTTTCATTACAAGTATGGTAGCATATACAAAAATGAATTCATAATACTGGTTTCAAGATTTTAACTTTGAAATAAGATTTTTTTTTCTCCATAGAGTATGTAGCATCATGAAAAAGGCTTAAATTTGAAAACCATTTTTAGTGTCTTAGTTCTTAATTTAGAGGTGGACAGCGGTCCTTAGAAGTGGTTTAAATTTTTCTTGAAAAGTACAAAAAAGACTTTTCTTTGTTTTCCCTGATATAGAATATGATGAATCGAATGCGTATTGTAAAGATTTGTTTACTGGAAGTATCAAGAAGAAATCTAATGAAAGGCAAGAATTTAGAAAAGAAATCCAGGTTACGACAGATATCCATAGATGTCAACAAATATTCATATGTGTGCTTAATGACATTCTCCTTTTTTTCTTCTATTCCTATTTCATTAACAATACTGGATTTAAACCAATACAAAATATGGATTGTGCCAAACTAGTTGCAAATCGAAAAACATTTGAACTTCTTTAATTTTTGGTGTTTCAGATGGTGAAGCATTTGTAATGCTTTATAAGTATATGTTTAACCTTTTAAGAGCTATTAAAAAATACACAGATTGAAAAAAGAATGTATAGATTGGCTAAGATTGATATAAAATGTTTCTTAACTGCTTTTATTCTTATTACAGTGAAGATTCTTTAGTGCATTGCATATTCAGTTGTTTTTCTCATTAATACATTGGTTTGGATCAATCCTTTGAATAACCTACTAAATGAGATTTTGCAATACTTTTATATTGAATTATAATTCAGTATACAGTTAGTCAATTGCTTAATGTCCAATATGAGGGAAATCAAAATTGAAGCTGTAAGTTTTCAATGACTGCTATTTCTTTCACGGTATACTTTTTTAAAAATGTTCCTTTCCTTTAGAAAATAATCTTTTCCTCAAATTTTGGCTGTTGTAAAAAAAAAAATCAAAAAAAAAAAAATCTATATACTTAAAACTTATTGGTAAAATTAAGAGAGAAAATAATATACAAGCAGAAGAGAAGAAACTAACAAACAAAAATAATAATAATAAGTGAAAACTCAAGGTAAACTTGAGTGAAGAAAAATTCTTAAAATGTATGAAAAAGGCCAGAAAATAGTAAACATGTGTGAAGAGAATGTGCAAAATGCTGCAGTTCAAGGAGTGTTGTAGCAATAAATTGTAAATCAATATTAAAAGTGAAAACATTTATTTTTTACTGACTGAACAATGCACATCTTAAACTTCTGAAGTTAAGAATATTGAATTTAGCACAGATTCTTTCTTGGTATTAAAGACTCATCAAGGAAAGATTTTTGCAAAATTTTAATTAGAAGTTTGATTAAAAATTAAACAGTTTTAATGTATTTTTGCAATAACATCTAAATTTATATAACACAAAATTTTTTTATTGCCTTCATGTTAGAAAAAAATTTAATATCAATTTTGTTTGAATTAATGCACTTTTTCCTTTAATTTTAATAACATTTTAAAAATTTATTGAATAAAATTACAACAATGATTTGTATTGCAATGAAATTCAGAACTGTATAATTACTTCTTCAAATCTTTGAATCACGTAATTTTATTACTGTTAAGGTTTTGATATGCTTTCTTTATGCTTAGAAAACTTAAAGCATTTAAAAAAAATAATAATAATCTTCTTTGAGGCAATGTGATATATTGTTTCATCCTAGTTTAAAAAATACTTTTTAAAAATGTGGTAATTAAAATTTTTTAATTTTCATTTTACATCTAATTGCAGCTGTAATATCTTTTTAACTTCTTGAGTTTGTTTCCATTACTTATTAAAATCATCAGTTGTAAATTATTAAAATCAGGAATTGTAAATTATTTTCATTTCCTCGTATAATATTTAATGTTTTCCTGTAATTTTATTAAAAGCTAAAGTATAAAGTTATGTTTGCATATGTTTTTAAAAGTAGCTTTTTATTAATTTTTAGAAGTATTAAATGTAGTTAGAAAAAGGAACTCTTTACTTTAAATTTTTGAAATGATAAGAAATTTTTGGTACTTTATTTCTAACCACTGCTATTTCTTTTCTTTTATAAAATTTGATCTAAAAATTCAATTGGCAATTAATATTCAATTAAGGCATGGCATTATTCTGTCATTAATTTTATGACACATTTTCCAAATCTTATATTTGTTACCATTTGGAAATGCTTTAGCTCATATCTTCTTAAAGTTTTTTAAGGTTACTAAATAAGGTGAAAAAATTAATATTAAAAAATTTACACTTTCCAACTTGGGCATGTAAAACCGTATTTATTTTTTATGTATATAAAAATTGATTTCTTGTAATTTTGAGTCCGAATTCACTCGTCTAGTATCATAATCATTACATCCTTAATTCCAAGTTCAGTATTCAGTTTCATATTGGATGGAAGATGTTTACTAAAAAGAGAATGTTGAGTCTTTTCTCTAACAGTTAATATTATACTATTCCATTATTTGGACTCCGAACAAAATCTATCTAGTCATTGCAATAATTCCCTGGTAGAATAGTGCATACATTTGATTTGACTATAATTGGGTACCTAAATGGAGCAGTAGTGGTATGCGCTTAAGTAAATTTTTAAATACTTAAACTATTGCTATATAAATATTAACTGTTTTTGACAGAAAGTTAATTTGAGGAAATAGTGATTCTTAAATTTAGATTATAAATTAGATTTATAAATACAGATTCATGGATATCAACACTCTTCATACTGAGAATTCGTTTGATACTGGCCAGATCACTGGTTGAAGTTCTGCAATGTCTAATAATGGTTAGTTATGACCATTTACAAAAATCAACAAGTGGTTTAAATGTGATTGGCATAAATCTGAAATCATTGTACTTACCCTTGAACATACATTTTCTGCTCTGTGCTCAACTTTGAGCACTTGATCGAACACTAGCCTGGAGGGGAAACAAGTGTGTAAAGATTTTTGTTATAATTTTAAAATTTTATTGGTTTTAAAAAAATTAGACAAAATGGTCGAATGCTTTTTATGTGTTTAAAATTATTAAATTGCTTTTTTTATAGGTTAAAATTATAAAAATTTAGTCAAAAATTATTCATTTTTTTTTACTAATTCTAAACTTATATTTTAAAATTAAAGTGATTGAAAAAGTCATTATTAATTATGCCATTGATAAATTATCTGAAATGATACAGAATTGATAATTGCTCAATAGTGTTTGTGTGCGAGTGTGTGTATTTGTATCACATTGTCACCCTCCACACAGTCCTTTATTTTTTGGAATTCATTCTTATTAAATACTAGCCGCCTTTGGCGACCAGCCGGTTCGCCAGTATTACCGCTTGCTATAATTTTCAATTAAATATTTCAAATAACTTGTCTCTTAATATCTTCTCAAACAAAACATTTTTAATTTTCAACTTTTGATAGTGATACCAAACTTATACTGTTGTTTAGATCGTTTCGATCAATTTACTGTATATATTTTCCTAATTTGTTGTCATTTCTGGTAAAACTTCAACTTTAATTTAAAGTGAAAATAATTAAAGAGGATTAAATTTAATTAAAGTGGAAATTGCAATTAATATAGATATTTTTTAATGAAACCAAACATTTTATTTATCATTTTTATTGTTATTTATTTATTATTATTATTATTATTGAATATGAGTACTGCAAACAGAATCGTTTGGTATTTCGTAAGTCTTATGTGAACTACAAAATATTTTTCATAATTTATGTAATATCTAAAACAATAATTCAACAAAAATTTCTCAGATTCTGCATAAAATTCAGTTTCTAGTTTTGCTTTCAAAAGGATTGAAATAAAATCAATAATAATATTTTGTTTCTGCCTATAAATGTATTTCAAAAATTATGATGTCTAAATTTAATGCACTAAGGTATCATATTCTGAGAAATATTCTGGACACACCAAATTTTAAATAAATGAATGAATGTTTCTATTTTCCACGATCAACTAAGGCTGATTTATGAAACTTTAAATGTTAAAAATTTAGAAAAACTCAACATTTTCATAATCTTAGGCCAATTAATTTTGAGAAACCTGCGCGCTGATTGGCGTATTTTCTTTGAAATGATCGATGGGAAAATCTAAAATTTTCCTTTTTTATTGAATAGTGATATTCAAATTTTCATAAATCAATCAGTTTAAGTGATTGATTTAGTTGATTGGAATTTAACTCTTTTTATTTAAAATATTAGTGTTTCAAGAACATTTTGTCAAACGTGATTTCCACAGCAGAAGATTTATGTAAAATCAAAAATTCGTTATTTATTAGAGCATTTATTGAATCAAGTTACATAAAATATAATCATTTTCCATTGAGACCATTTTAGCAGATCTGTGTCTTACTAAAGGTTTACAAATTAGCTGTGTGGCCCTGATTTGAATGGATATCCTGTTCATATTAAACAAAACTTGCCTTAAAATAAAACTGATTTATTGGATTAATATAGAGAGTGTAAAAGATAATAAAATAATTTTTCTTGAATTTATATTTAAAAAAAAATATTTCATATTTGTTTCCTTTCCTACAGACATGTGACAAAAATTATATTTTTGCAGATTTCATTTCCAAAAATTAATTATTAAAAATTAATTTATTTTTAATTGGAGCTTTAATCAATGTGATGGCAACACTTTGACAAAAGCTAATTTTCCCCCATGATTGCGAAACGTGCTCTTACAGCTTAAATTTTTTTTTTTTATTTTGTACGAAAAAAATTGTTGAAAAATATAGTTAAAATATTTATTTAAAAATTAATTTAAAATAGAAACTTAATTTTAAGGTTAAAATATTGGTATCATTTAAAAGATAAATTTTTGATCTTTAACTTGATGTAAAAATAATTTTACGCGGTAATATTTTCAGAAGTTATAGCAGAAGCACGCCAAAATTTCGCTTAATTTTTAAATAACTAAAATTCTAATGAAAAATTCGAAAAAATAACACCTAGGTGCCACATTCCCGGCCTCCAAGTTATACACGTGCCAAATTTGGTAGTTGTAGGTTGAATGGTCTGGCCTGTAGAGCGCCAACACACTCACATTGAGCTTTATTATAAGTATAGATGTCCAATTTAGAGGCCACATTAATTTTTACTGACAAAAAACATAAATAATTTTGATTTTGATTTACTGCACATAAATTTAATGATCAGAATTTTCAATTCTCGAAACAGTTATTACTTAATAATAGCATTAACTTTCTCAGTAAATCATAAGGCTTGATTCAATTTCTAAATAGGATATTACTATTTTTACTATGCATTTTATCATATTAAAATATGTCAATTAAGATATGACCCCCTCCCCCCACCACAAAGAAAAGGTTTTTACTATCAAATGATTTAAATGTTATCGGTTAACCATAACCAGATTTAAAGAAATAAGTATTAATAAAGTAATAAAAATATTAAGTTTCTAGTAACATTTTTAATGTTGAAATTAATTTCTTTAAATGCACTGTTTAATTTTTCCAGTTTTAAAAGAAAAATAATGAGATTTTTTTTTCGTCCTCTTTTAAACTTTTTTTAATTCTGCTATACTTCTACATCCATATTGACATTTTCAGAAATGGTCAATACAAATTAACTGGTACTTTGTTAAGAAATTTTAGACAATTTCACAAATTTTTATTGCTAATCTTATAAAAATTGATTTATTTTATCATGTCAAAAATATTTTCTTTTTATAACAGAATTAGAGAAAATCCAAAACAATTTGAAGGAATTATAGAACAATACAGAAATAAAATGTATTGTAAATAATTATTAAAATTAAAATAAATGCATAGTTGAAATTAGTTGCCATTGGTGACTAATTGGTTTGCTAGAAATAATGATTATAATCCATTATAATCAATATTCATTATAATTGATTATAATTCTTTTCATTTAAATTGTTTAGATATAATTTCATCTCTACAGCTCCATCAATAATCAAATATTAAAGTCGCCTTATTTTGTCTTGTGTATGTTGTTTTTATTTTATGGTTTAAGAGTCCAGTCCCATGTCATCCTAACTCCATTAAGAATATAAATATCTGATTCTTCTAAGTTTCACAATATTGTATTGAAACTTTTTTATTTGTTTTGTAAACAGTTTAGATATTAAAATCCTTCTCCTTTAGATTTCTATAGTGGGAGAAAATATAGCGATTAAAGCTTTGATAAAACATTTAAACAATGTCTGTGAACAACATTGTAATCTAATGTTCTAAATTAGGCAAAAAAAAAAAAAAAAAAAAAAACCTTCACAAAATTGATAAAATTTAAAAGAAAAATTGACAAATATTAAGTATCATAGAAATATTTTTTTTTAATTTTAAATTGATGTAAAAATTATTTTATACTGTAATATTTTTGGATGTATTATAAAAAAAAATGGCAATGTCCCTTAATTTTAAAACTAAAATCTTAAAAAAATGCTTAAGCATTTATATAAAATAGGCAACATCATTTATTTAGAAAATACGATATTCGACATATAGATACATGTACCAAAATTCTTTTTTTAAGCTAAGATATTAAAAAAATGTTCTCAGACTCACTTTTTTTTAACACATTGATTTTTTTTCAAGTACAGTGAAAATATTAATAAAACTTTACCATTTTGTAAGATGCTTTGAATTTCTTATAAGACATTAATTGCTGTGTTGAACGATTTTCTGAGACATTCAATTCTTTTGCAAAAAATACCCAAGAATTTGAATAATCTTATATTGGCAAAGTTTTTATTTTAAATATGTAACATTTCTATTCTTTTATTTTTATTCTTTTGAAATACTATATTATGGGTCTTTTTTTTTTTTTTAAATTGGTGTTCTTATTATAGTTATCATGTCATAACCTTATTTCATATTCTGGAGTTCCTACTAATTTCTGCTTTTTGATTATTATTATCAATTTTAAAAAATTCGTAAAATTTCCATATGCAGAATCACTGTCATATTATTGTATTTATTATATTATTGTATTAAAGGAAATTCTGCTATTTGTTTTTAGTGAATAGAATTCCTTGATATAAAATTTAACAAGATAGGTTCCTTGTGTAATATCATAGCAAAGAAATGTACTGGTTTGTAAAAATTGTGGATAATTAATATAGGAAGATAAAAAAAAAAGTGCACAGTTAGATATTTTTAATCTGGTTTAAAAATCAGCCTGTATTGATATATTTAAGTTTTTTTTATGTTGTGCATTTAATTAAATGTGAATTGTTTGTTCTTTTTTGTAGAACAAAAGGCCCCGCCAGTTTGGTTCAGTGATTATAGTCGATCATTCAAAGCCTCCAGAGATGAATGTATTGAGCAGCAATTTGGCTCCGAATGATCGCCATGATTCCGTCCAAGTCGTTAGCTCCACTTACAGCGAATTAGCTCCAGACAACCCTACCACAGGTCACTCAAACACACCCATTGCAATACCAGCAGAGGTCGAGGTTGTATCCGAGACAAAGTAAGTGGGCCTTTATTTATTGTTCATTTAGCATTGTTGATTAATTATTAATAGATTAGCTTTAGGAGGGAATTATTAATCTTTAATGTATAAATATATGTAATTTTTGGGTCTAATATCAAAGTAAATTTCTATTGGGTACTATAGAGTGGTAGTTTATGTTCAAGCAAACTTTAAAAAGTGCATTAAAAAATCTAAAAGTTTTATCTTGAAAAATAACTATCAATGAAATCTATAAATAATATACAGAAATTAAAATTTAATAAAGCAGATAATTTTACCCTTGCATTTATTAGAGGTTCTTAATTTTGAGTTCGGAATATTTATGATTAGCTCTATTCAAACCACCAAATGCATGTTTAAAATTATTGGAACTAAATTATATTGTCTTTTGACAGCTTCACCCCTCCCTGACACATACTTTCTGATTTTATCATATGGTTGATGTAGCACAGCCATATGGCTTTTAGCCCTTCTGCCTTACAATTTAAAGTATAAGCCTTACAACTTTTACTTTCTGAACAAATCTTTTGTTTTCAAATCTTCTTATAATTTTGTCATGTGTCCTAATCCTTTTTTTGATTTTTAAAGTAATTGTAATTGCAGAAATTATATGAAACATTGCATTCTTATGTCTTCTTTTATGCTGTAAAAAGTCGTGAAGAAGCCTTCAAGCTTTTTCGTGTAATAGCTATAGTATATAAGTTGTCCTCTGAAAAAAAATAGAATGAACTTTTGCCCCTTAAATTTTGCACTTAGGCTTATATTTTCCATTACAAAGCTATATCAAATGAGGTAGAAAATTGTATGAAACACTTTGACATCTGTATAGGTTGACAGTAAAAAGTTTTTAAATACTTTCATTTTTATACGTCCCTCATAGTGTAAAAGTGTCGTTTAGTAGCATGTTTCTCTTGCATTCATCTATATTCACACAAAGTTTCATGTTTCTGTCTATAAAATATGCAGATGTGCTTATTTTTTAGTTTAAAGGAACTTGTTACAATTTTAGATTAAAAATATAGCTTTAGAAGTGTAAATATATTAAATGCCAAAAATATTATTTAATAGTGCATCATGTAATCATCAAAACTTGAAAGAAATTTGCTAATTAAATGTAATAAAGACTTTGTTTAGCTTATATTGTATCTTCAATTTTATAAAGAAAGGGAGCTTAATTGAACATTTAAGATATCTCGGAGAAGTACTGAAATGCTGATCAAGAAAAAATAAATATTTGGATATGCTGATGATTTTTGCTATGTGAAATCATAAAAGTAGTAGAAGAATATAAATGCTATTTTCTGAATTTTTGATATTCTGCTAGAAAGTTTGTGTACAGAATAGTTTAGCAAGTACAAACTAAAGGATTCTTACTTTTTCAGACAAGGAGCAGAAAGATATATTATGTGATACAGAAAGTATTTTAACATTCTCATGCAGAGACAAATACAAAGATTGGGAGAGGGAATGGCCAATAAAAAACATTGGACATAAGGCTATTGGGCCTAAACTGAACTATTATATGCTATATGACTTAAATGCAATGTTGTATTTTAAATACAAAATTATAGCTTAAATTTGCAAACTTCAATTAATTTCATGGGAAATAAAAGGAAATTATATGGTCTTAGACTATGCAATGCTCTATATCTAAAATGTAGAGTATAATTATGTACACATACACACTATAATATACATACTTATAATACTCAATTTTAGAAATACCATTTTGACTTGATTGTATAGAAAATATTACACCTAATGTTCATAATTTACATAATGCTGAATTGGCTGTGCATCAATTAAGGTTTTTTTTATCATTATTATTATTTAAAAAAAAGAAGATATGAAAAGCCACAAAAAGATTTATAAATAAATTTATATAGTTTATATCATTCTTTTACATAAACAGTTTCAAACGATTTTTTTTTTAAGCAAACAATAATATATATCTGATCAAATGTTATCAGCCTTACAACAGGTTTTCTTCCAGATTATGAAATATTATCTAAGATTTGGGAGGAGTCATGACTCCACATCCCGTCTTGTATGTATAAAGAGTCAGTCTAGAACTCAACATTCCAAAATCAACATTGTGTAGAATATTTCGTTATAGCTAAAATTCATATAGTATTTGTGGAGCCCATGGATTGTTACAACAGTTACATGAAGCAACTACAAATATACAATTGTTCCTTATTTTAAGTAAAATCAAATCTTTCTTTTCTGAGAAATGTAATTTTTAGAAAGAAAAAAAAAACATTAATCTTCAAATTGATTACTTTTGGGATGGTTAAAATTCATTCTTTGTGCCTGGAGTTCATCAGTATCTTTTTCTGTAAATGTGTAGCATGGTCTTGGATCTCTTTGATTGTTTCCATATTGTACAACAGTATATGGAATGATGACTGATAAAATCAGAATCATTTTTATTGGCATAATGACTGAATTAAAGAATGAATATGTTCTTGCAGTACATACTCTGTAGATCCTTGCTAATAAAGTAAAGAAGCTGTGATGAACTTGATTGCATATGTGCAATTATTAAAAGTATGTAGTTTTGTAAGGTGTTGAAAGTATTCACATTGTATAACTTTTTACTCTTCAGTTAATGTATTATGCAAGCATTTTCCAAAATTTAATGAAAGCTAACAAATACTTATTTTCTGATTCTGCCCTTTTAGTTGTCTTTATAGTGATATTTATATTATCCCTGAATATTGCTATAAAAATGCACAAGAGATATGAGAAGATGGTCTATTTCTTTTAACATCTTGGCAGTTTTTACAGAGAAGCATGAAATTTTAAGTCCTTATAATTTAGTATAAGAAAAATATTTTACTTATTGACACTTTTTACATAACAATATAACAATTTAATTTTGGCAATTTTTTTATTGTTACCTTCCATGGAAACCAGAGTATTTTCATACATTTGAGTACCTTATTTGATGAAACTTTGCAATCCAAAGTATATGTCTAGTTGTAATAATATGGAAATAATTATTACAACTAGACATATACTTTCATATACAACTAGACATAATTTTTTCTTTTTTTTGGGGGGGGGGGGATCTCCTGTATGTGTTTAATTTGTTCAAGTGAGCTCAACAGTTTTTTGAAAATTAATTACTTCTGTTATATAGCATGTATGTCTGGATAATTTTTCTGTTCTTTTTATGAATTTCATATTAATGCTTCTAGGATGTTAAACAACAATTTAAGATTAAATTTCTGGCTTGTGTTTAAAACTGCCTACAATAAATAATAAGCATAATTTCTGAAACTCTTCTTTATACTTAGTTTATGTACATACTAAACAAAGTTAAGTGATAAATGCAATTTAAGTATAAAAAAATCTTAAAATTGCAATAAGAATATTAAAAACGAAAACTGATATTAAGAATATTAATAATAGAAATAGCTTTGAAATTTCATAGAAGAAATAAGCATAATACCTAAAACATCAATTAATATTTCCATAGGGAGCATTTTTCATTGCAATTGATAGAAATCAATGTTAATTTTATTCTTCTTAATGTTTTTACTTGCTGCTGTGTGTCAAAATCTTTTTTGCAGTTGTCAGTTGAGTAGTCATTGAACCTTGATTTCACAGTAAAGAAATCAGTTTCAGAAGATTATCTACTAGCCTCACAATGGGATATTTATCTAGTATGTTATTCAACTGAATGCTTCTTTTATTTTTGCTCATGTATATTTCTTTGTTTCAGGTGCTGTTGCTTTTTCAAACGCAAAAAAAAGAAGCCAAGCCGTCAGAAATGACTCGCAGTCACTTGTAGTCCTGAGCAAGAAGTTGTGTTGTTGCACACTTCACCATCAGATTCCAAGGGGAGTCTGAGTGTACAAACTGCTGCAGTGTGAGCCCTCCTCCCTCTTCATCCATCACAAGGTCTCAGTGCATCGTCCTGTATTTCGGCTCACCCAATCTGTGATTAACTCTTTCCCCATGGGAGAAAATGATTCTGGAAGTTATGTCACCTTCAATGCGCAGTACTTGTGTTTAGATTTGATACTAACAGAAAATTACCAAAGTATATAGCCTGCTGTAGAAAAGCTTTTCTGTTTCCTTCTGTTTTTTGACTTAAGAAGCAGTAGCCATTTTTGCCTAATGTTCGAATTTACTAGTTTTTTATTTTCCTCTCTTTCGGGTTGTACAAAAATGTTTTTTTTTTTTTATGTATGTGAAACTTGATACTTTTATCTTTAGGCTGCTATAGTCAGTTTTGTAATTATGTAATCATTGACTTGGCTTGAACATTGCATTAAAATAAGTCTTCTTAAAAAAAAAAAAGCTTAATAATTTTGTCCTTTTTCAAATTCATGATGTAACTTTTCAAATTTTGGGTTCTTGTTTCCATCATTCTTTGCCAAAGTTCAGAAACATGTGAAGTAGAAGAAAAAATAGCTTAGACAATTCAGTGAAACAAGAACTGGATCTACCATAACTCTCTGTATGGAAGAAATATATTTTAATTTTAACTTTTCATTGCTCTAAAGTTAAATCATCCATTTTACTTCAAAAGGGCTATCCACAAGCAGGACTTATAAACCAGTTGCTTGTCTTTATCAGTAGCCATATCTTTATATGCTATCTTTTAACCTTGGTGCACACAAGCCTGAGCTGTATTTCCTTTGTTGCAGTGTTTTGGAATCTTTGGGACAGTTTGAATGAAACCACTTGAATGTTATTCGGGATATTGTTATATACAGTAAATAAATATATATCTATATATATAATGAAATTCTTCAACCAGTGCTAAGTGCTCCAACTGGTGTAATTTTGCTCTTTGTACATAGTATGTTACTATTGTCTCCATTTATCAGTACTTTACAGGTAGGCATAATGGGGCTACTTTCGATTTACGAATAAAGATTATTCTTTCAGGATACACAGCTAGGTAATTTGCTATTGTTGCATTAGGCAATGTTACAAACTTGGAATAGTGGATGCTGCACTTTTTTCCTTGCTTTTTTTTATGATTTATTGTTTCTTAAATGTGACTCTTGTATGTAATTGATCAATTAATATATTGTTAAATTTATTATATACTTTTTTTTAAAGAATTTCTTACACCAAACAAAAGTAATACTCAAGTGTTTGTGTTTATTCTCCTTCCCCCTTCTTATTTATATACATCCTGCATGTGTTGAATATATGTCATTGTGGTTTTTAAATTTTGACTCGTGTGATATTCGAAAGGAAAATAAATACAATCTATTTTCAATCCTCACAATCAAAGTTTGCATTTTTAAATAATTCATTTTGTGTATCATTTTGAACCTTAGTTTTTAAAAATGATCCATTTTACATTTTATGGTTGCTTTTTCTTTTTCCTCTCTTTCCAAAGTTAATGTGTAAGTTTTTTATGTGATCAGTGAAGGTTGATTAAAAGGTGTAGTTGCATAGGTAAGTTGCCAAGTTGTAAACTGACAAATCAATCCGATACAAGATAGGTTGTATTAAACATCTAATGACTGCAGTAATTAGCTTTTCATTCATGGGCTTCGTAACATGGTCAAGATTTTATAATTAAAAAGGAAAGAAAAAAAAAAAGAACAATTGACAAGGCTGTAGTGAGAATGTGACAAAAATAGTTTTATTCTTCGGAAGCGTTTATCTTCCCCCTTTTTTTATATTATTAATCACAAATTTTAATTTATTCTGAAAGTTCTCACATGCCAAAATGTTTTTTTTTTTTTAATGCTGCCAAGTGATCACATATTTGGGTTTGTGAGGTTGATAGTCATTTAGTTTGTGGTGTGTTCCTGTATCTTATGTATGAATGAAAAATTAAACTCTTCTTACTTGAAAAAACAAACAAACATTCATGTTCTAAATTGGCTGCTCGTGTCCTCCGACTTGTCATGTTCTTTGAGGGACGCAGGGGATAGTTGTTGAATTTCCAGCACAAAATGCCTGAGTCTTATTTTTTAATTATGTCTGAATTTAAAGAATGTTTCCTAAGTGGATTTTCCCCTCCTTATTTGTAGTTATTTGTACAATCAATAAAATTTTTGAATTATTTGTACTATGTATAGATGGAATAAAGAATGCTGTCTGAATCATTTGGTTTCTTTCCTTTGCCCCCAAAATGCCTTATTGTCAAATAATGAAATATTATTGTGGTATTTTGGTATAATGGAATAATTTGAAGAATGTTCTGATATTTCTTGAATTACTCATTATTATACTGTCTTCATTAATAGAAATGATTAGATTTTTAATCATACCTTATGGTATGATTAAAAATCTAATTGTATTCGTGATTGTATCTATTGTATTCATGAATAGAATTCATTTGAAAACAATTAATGAAAGCACTGATTAAAATTTTTCTTAATGACTAAATACTAAACCTGTCTTTACTAATAGTAGAATGTTAAAATTAAGTTTGTCTTTTCCTTCTATAAACAGAATTTAAATCTTTTTGTAATTTATTCTTTATTAATAGAAAAAGTTTCTCACAATTTAAATTTTAAAAGCAATATGAATTGATGTATACAGTCACATACTGATCCATCTTTATTACTTAGCTGGAGATATTTCTTGAAATGTATAAAATTTTTGTATTAATAATTAAATTAAGGGAAGGTTTTCATGATTTCCTTCTATTAACTTGTATGCATGTTTTTTAAAATAAAATTTTGCATGGATATTAAAATTAAGATATATGTTTTCTTAATTTAAATGTTTATTGATAAACATTAAACTTAGTTTATACTGCTTTTTGTTATTACTATCTTCCTCTTTAAAATAACTTCCTAATTTTTTTCATTGACTGTTATAAGGTGTTATTTTCATGAATAATTTGTAAACATTTGTTTTATAAAAATTTGTTGCTTATGGGGGTACTTTTTTAATAATACTGAAATGAAGTTTTTTATCTAAATTTGCTCTGACTTCATTTATTGGAACTCTGCTTATTAATTAAATACAGTATATGAATTTGTGTAGTTACCAAGAGCCATTAGTCTTTTCTTGTATGCTTTGAAACATTTTTCTTTGCATTGGCTAACACATAAGCAGATAACTTACTAATTATGGATCAGTAATCATGTTTTTAAAGGCATATTACCTTTTTTAATAAAATCTAGTGTCTCCCTTTTTCAAATTTTTAAGAGAATTTTTAATACTTTCACAAGGATTTCTAATAGCTATAAATCTCATGAAATATGATAGAATTTTTTTTTTTTTTTTTACTTTTTCTTTTGCTAGTGTCTATTTTTATATTTATTGCGAATTTCATTCAGAGGTTATAAAAATTCTCAAAACTTTTAAATGGGTGGAAATATCCCCAACTTTTATGAAAATTGTTTTTTAACACCTTCACTACTGACCCAGATCAATTGGCTGTGGAAATTCTTGACTGGCAGATCGATTTTTGTTTCGATTAAGGAGTAGAAGCTGTAAAAATTAATTATCAGCAAGGATGTCCTCACTTTACATATTACTACCCTCGTTTGAAACAGAAATTAGCTAAGGAGTAAAGAATTTGCATGGCCATTTCGGCTGAATCAGTAGCTAAAGGGTGAAAAAAATATTAATTTGAAGGGAAAAAATGAGATTTCTTTAGTCTATGAAACTTATATAATGGAAAACTAAGCATTTTATTAATTACCAAATCCTGTAATTCTAGTTTCTTGATCTTTATATCAGATTTTAAAGATCTGCTATAAAGATCAATATTAAATATTTTTTCTACGAATTTGTATTTTTTAAAAAAAAATCTGAAATGTTATTTATGCATCAAGTGTCTTCCTGTGCATGAATGTAATATAAATTTGCTAGTTGGAGATAAAAATAATAAGGAAAATATATATTGTACTAGCCTTATGCAAGTTTTTTTGAAAAGAACTGAGGAATTGATACCAATGATAGATTATTCCAGTGACAATATTTGCAACAACATATTTTTGTCAATCTCTTAATAAAATGCATTTTAAATAAAAAAAAAATTAATAATTTAATTTCAAATTTGGAAAATTATTCCTGCATTTTATTAGTTTTCTTTTTATTTGTTAGCAGTTATTAATTTAATTTTTTGAAACTTAAAATGTTTGAAAAAATTTAGCTTGTCTCCTCCTGTTATGTTCTGAAAATCTTTCATAATTCAACATCTCTAAGTTTGGAATTTTAAGCTAAAATTTGAAGCCTGTTTGAAGAGGCGGAAGTAGATGACAAAAAAATAAAAATAAAATAAAATAATACTTATTTATATAAAAGGCTACAATGCAAAATGTGCAAATCTTATGGATCGTTAAATATTCAGAGATTGTCAGACATGTCCTCAGCATGCTGCCTTTTGTGTAATATGGGGAAAGAAAAAGGTACAGAGGAAGACTTATATATTGCCTCACATTATATACACTTACTGTGCCACAGCTTGAATGGTGAAATGCATCATTTTTTTAAAGTATTAATTTAAAGGTAAGCATTTCTAATTAGCTTAATTATTTCAAAAGAAGAAAAAAAGTTTTCTCATATTTCAAGTTATGACATTCAGTTGTTATGTCACTGAGAGTGACAAGGTTTCAATGCTAAGTCAAGATTGCATTTACGCTAGACAATATTTCTTAACTAAATCAAGTTGTGACAGATCAATTCATTTCAATTTTAAATCCATGGGGATACACAAAATCATTTTTTCGGAGAAATAATTTATTTGTTCCTTTGGGGATGTTACAGTTAACGATTGATGAAATATAATTTACATTGGAGATATTGTGGATTTGCACTCTTATTACAGAAAAGATATTTAAGAATGGCAGTGGTCGAAGATTTACATGATAGTTATAGTTATAAGTATGACATTATGATTCAAAATTATGAGGCATGCATCTGTAATGAGTTAACTAAAAGGAATGTGTGCACAGTTAATAGAAATGTGACTTGGTTTCCTCATATGATGCATTTATAACATTCTTGTGCCTTTCATTAACACATTTTCATATTACTACATTTTGAAGTCAAACATATTTTATTCATAAAAAAAATAAACTAATATAAAAACCTGCAGGAGTTTGTATGATTTTTTTTTCATAATCAAAACAGCATTTAAAGTGTAATGCTCATAGATATAAGCAAAAAATTCATGCAGGATTAAATATATTCAAATAAATAATGCCAATTCGATAAATTTCATATATATAACTTCTATACTTATTTGACAAATTAAAAGTGAAAAGTTTCAAAAACATTGTATCCAACATTTTTTTACTATTAAAATATATTTTTAAATATGAAATTTTAATGGTCTGTTATACAGAGTGTCTCAAAAACCTTGACCGCGTCTTTTATTCCTGAAATATTGATCGTAAACATATACTGTAAATTACAAAGTTGTGTAAAAACAGATGCAAACTGTTATGAAATCGATTAAAATTTTCAGGGGATTAAACTTCAAAAAATACAAAATTAAAATTTTTATACGGAACCCATACAAAGAAATTCCCAGTGAGTAAAATGTGCCCCATCCTCTAATAAGGTCATGTATAAAATTTCCTACTTTTTTTCATGAAAACTCTCAAAGATATGTTAAAACAAAGTCACAATTAAAATGCAAATCACAAATTAAATACAAATGTTTACAGCTTCAGTGCAGATGACGCGACGCAGGAATGCATCATAAGAAAATTAAATATGCTTCTTTTCTTCAGTTTTAAATACACATTTTAAAATCTATGCTTTCCGAAAAATTCTTTAAAATTTTATATCGTGAATTGCAGAATATAACTTAAAAATAGCACAGTCAATGAACTTGTAAAAAAACTTTTGTAATCTTTCCTTTAAGTTATTATTTCTACAAATTTTTAATACTTTTGAACCAATAAATAGCAAAATCATTATTTATTTATTCAATCATTACTTTCTTTTTTAATTTGTGTACGGCCCCTAAAACACGAACATCCGACAAGATTTTTTTCCTCTTTGGGAATAATCCAGGTATCGAAAAGTCACTTAAGTCAGCATTTATGTAATTTCCTATCTTTGAGACTTTTTGTGATAAATTGCTGAAATTTTGTACATGACCTTATTAGAAGGTGGAACACATTTTACTCACTGGAAATTTTTTTGTACGAGGTCCGTATAAAAAATTTAAATTTTGTATTTTTTGAAGTTTAATCCCCTGAAACTTTTTATCGATTTCATAACATTTTGCATTTTTTTTTACACAACTTTGTAATTTACAGTATATGTCTATGATTAATATTTAAGGAATAAAAGCCGTGGTCAAGGTTTTTGAGACACCCTGTGTAATCGCCAAGATATGAAACTTCACAGGTGCAAAGTAATTTTCGTAGATCACAATTTATGAGAAGACGCAGATGGCAGCTTCAAACAATATACCGAGATTTGCCAATTGTTTCGTGGTCTTATTTTAAGCATATTTTTAAAATTAAATGCAATAATTCAATTTTTATTTTTGATCCATGCATATTTATTTAATAACTTAATCCTTTCTATCAAAAATGAATTCATCAAATGCTCCTTACTGAAGCCGTAGTTTAGAACGGGCTAATAATACGCAGTTCGCAATTTCGCGCACACCAGTTTGTGGCAGTAAAAAGCGCATTAAATGGTCTTGGACCAAATGTCCCACAGTAAAAGGCGTATGCGTTAGAATAAGCTTTCTCACTTTCTTATTTCACGTTTTTATTAGGGATCATTCTGGAATATTGAAAGGAATCGACGCTTATAATTTCGAATCGCCAAATGGTAATGTTCTTTTTTTAAACAATAAAAGTTTCATTCTGCAAATATTGTAAGATCAGCACTTTCAATAAAAAAAGGCCATTTTTTTAAAGTCAGTTGAGTGAATTTTAGTGAATAGGTAGACAATACCTATTGAATGAATAAATTCTGTTTGGTGCAATTCCGCCCAATATAACAACTAGTGCGTATTCTTCGTCCTAAAACTGCTTTGCCTAATGGGTATCTTGTTTATTTTATAGATGCATCGAAAATCTGATAAGGGATCTTGGGGCCAGGCTTACCTAAAAGCTGCTATTGAAGTTGTTTTACAGGGAAACTGAAAAATGGAGGAAATAATATTTGGAATCCCTCTTATAGTAGACAAATTTCTACAATCTAATTCCTTGGTGTATTACTCTAGAAGGAAGCCAATTTTTTCAGTTTCATATGAATATGCTCTGAAGCTAGTCAGCCTATTGAATTGGGCGTTCGGATATTGTGCCGTTTTCCTGAACCAACCAACTCAAATTGATTTTAATAAATAACAAAAATAGTTTGGATTGATTGACGTTCTTAAAAGCTCTCTAGTCATACGATATTTAAAAAAAAAAAAAACTCGCGAGTATGATTTTTTGCAATGTATACTTTGTTGTAGTTGTTTCTTATGACACTTGCCATGGACAAGTCCGCTGTATCGAAGACAGCGATTTAAGCCGATGGGGGAACATCTTTTGTTTTTTAGTAGCGCCAACTGGGGCCAAGAGTATGACTTTGCTACTCACGCATCACTCATTCGCTCGCACAACCCCTTTTTACTGGAGGGCACATTCACAGATAGAACAACCATGCCCAAACCGGGACTCGAACCGAGAACGCCCAGATCACGGGGAAGACGCGCTACTCCTATGCCAGGCATGTATACCTTGTAAGAGGCCGGGCTGGGGGACTGATGTAATAACAATTGCATTAGTTGAAATTCGTAGTCATATTTGTCGTTGGATTATGATATCTTATGAACTGATGATACTAATATATGATGAATAAGATGAATAAATCCTGATAACTTATCTATTTATTAAAATATTATAGCAGTTGCATTACTTTATCTTCTTTTTTGGATAATAGCTGGCGATGATTAGCTACGCATCCCATAATGCATTGCGATTGTAAATAATGAGATGAGATGCTGTTCTGTGAGATGTGCGCTCGTGAATGTCTTGTCTTCGTGTTTTGTGTGAAATGCGATCATTAAAGAAATGTTCCCGAAAACATTTATCCTCTGGTTCCACTATTCGGATCATAATGATCATCATTCCACCACAATATTATAAACATTATTACCGCTAATGTATCAGTTTAAGTAGGTTCAATTCCACTCGAATGTTATGTGATGGAATCTTATTTACAAAATAGTGACATTCAAGTTTTTTGGGTAATTCATTCTTTTATTCTGAATCGCAATGTTATTCCAATCCTCAGTGTCATTTTTTTTCTTTCGAGATAATCGATCTTATAAGAATTATCAATTAAATTTTCCCAAACCGCCTTAAGAGTTTAGATAAAATTATTATTATTGAAATTTTTTTATCACTGAATTTCTAATTTTCCAGGGAAATATCCTAAAGCAAGAGTAACTAATTTAAATTTCTTGAATATTCTTTTTTTTTTTTTACAACAAAATTTGTAAAAGGGGATATGACTTTTTTTTCAAAATGACGAGATCAAACAAACGATGAAAAAAAAAAAAAAATCGCTCAACTGAAATTTTTTTTCCTTACAAATAGTTCTAAAAATCACAAGATATACCTTGTTCGGAACGTTTTAACCTTTTAATATCCGAAAAGAATTATTCATTATATATCCGCCTTCTGTAAAAATACTAAAAAAACAAATCTAAAATAATAATGTACTAATAAAAATTATTAGTACATTATTATTATTTTAGTACACAAAGGCATGAGAAAAGAAAAATGGAGTCAAAATATTCGAAATAACTCGTTAGTATAATCTGAAATGAAGATGACACATTTTATTAATTCAATAATAAAATGTAAGAATTTTGTGAACACTAAAAAATTTTGAGAAAATGGCCATATCTTAAATTGAGGATAATTACTGACTTTGGAGTAGTACAAGCAAAAAAAGCAGTAAAAATCATTTGTAAATATTTTATTATCGGAAAATATTATAGAACAAAAAGATCAATATATAAGCCTGCATAAAAACCTTGCCAACATAGAAAATGGTGTATATATATAAACATTTAAAAACTTGTATAGAAGCCATTTCTTCGAATTACTCCAAATACTCTTGTTTTCAATGGATTAAACTAATTTCTCATAAAATTCTGAATCTGTTTTATACTATTCGTTTTAGATAGTAGATTTCAGCTCTTTCAATAATGTAAAATGTCTCTCATTTGCATGCACTCTTCTTACTAAATCACCGCATATATTCACTACTGGGTTAAAATCTGGTGATTTAGCTGGCCATTTTAAAGTTTCGACATTGTTGACTTGGAACCAATTTTTTGTACTGTTACTCAAATGGATAGGTAAATTGCCTTGCTGACATTTCCAATTTTCTCCAGCAAGAAATTCAGCATGGTAAATAATGAATTGCTGGGGCATTTTTATATATTTGAGAAATTATCACACCCGAAACGAACGCAATTAAATCCACACAATTACAAGGGAAGTACCCCCAGACCATGTCAGAGCTTATTACCGCTTGGGAACAATTTCTTTCTTTTCTTAAATCGTACTTATAGTACTTCCATTCTTCTGGTTTATGCAAATTTCATTTTTTCTCCCATCAGAAAAAGTTATTTGTATCCGTTTGTTGTTCTAAGTTATGATTTGAAGGCTGAAATTCTAAAGCTTTATTTTGTGTTTTTGGAAGTAGTAGGCAACCAAGGCTCAGCCACTTTTGCTGAATAAATGTAACTTCCACATCTTCAAATTGTTGTATAATCGTTTTTTGACAAGGATTTAAACTTGTCATGTAAATAAGTTTCCTGGTTGAGTATTTTTCAGCAAATGCAAGTCTTGCATCACGTTCGAGGCCAAAGCTCGAAATCTTTAAAAAAGAAATCTTAATTATCTCAAGTTTAAAAAGAAATTGTTGACTACCATTTTTGATCTTAATAGTACGACTATTTATTCCTGTCCAATAAAAATCTTCAATCTAATTTCTTTCATGATTAAATGTGAATGTGATGTGTGCAAATGTGATTCATATGTTTATAAGATGCCCACTCTAAGTAGGGTGCAACGTCTGATTTCTAAACAATTAGTATTAGGCATATGCATCAAATATGAAAAAGGACCAAAGTGAAGTAAAGAATACTATTTTATGCCTTTTGAATCAATAAATATTCTGATAAATTGAGACTTTTAATTTTTTTTACAAACTTTCGATCTGTGAGTCATATTTAATAAAATATTCTTCAGACATTAGTATTTGAAATAAAAAAAAAGTTTCACTCTTTTGTGATTGAAACTGATTAAATTATGAACGTTTGAATATCTATTCTATAAAAACGCGCTGCTTTAGACTTCTCCTTTGATTGTCTTGAAGAAAATACTTCAATTAGCACCTGGAGGTTAATTGGATTAAAATAATGAAATTGAATATTATTATTATAGAACAATAGACAAAGCTTCCTAACGTTATTAGATTTGATCGCAGAAAATTGAAATATTAGATTATCAAGATTATTTCTGAATGTGATTCATAGAATCAAAGGACTAAAATTTCGATTTTTAAAATTTTTTGAAAAACAAAATATTACTTTTGACATTTAAATTTTTTTGAAAGTAAAATACGATTTTATGATGAACGAGTGAAATTTTTATTGAATAATTCTTTGAGATGTTACATAAATTATTAAAAAATATATATACTCCGAAGTACACATCATATATTATTCCTGAAGGATTCGATTTTCTGTACTTATATTTAGTATATCGCTTCAGAAAAAAAAGTTTTTATTTATTCAAATTTTATCACTTTCGCTTTCAATTAGTTCAAGAACGGTGTAATCCTTCTGTAATATCTATAGCTATCGAAATTTGAAGCTTAAAAATATTTTGCTGAAGAAGCTATTAAGAGACATAAAACACTAAATTGAAAAGTTTATCGAACATTAATCCGTACGAACCAGCCGGTCGTCAAAGGTGACTAGTAATTAATAATACAATGATATTTACTAAATCCCTTTTATTTCATTTACCCATTTTCTCAAAATGTTTTAATGGCGATAAAGTTTTTACTCAAGCTGTACAATGCAAATGCGATTTTGAAGTCCAGGGTGAGGATGGGGAAGTACTACAGTCTAATTTGAAAATCAAATCAATCAAGGGAGTAGTCTCCCTGAAACTTTCTCTTATAATCTCTAATAAATTTTTCATGCCAGAGAATGCCTCGCATGGCATTGGCATACAATAATTACGAAATATTAATTTTTGGCATCAATTTAGCATCTTTTCTTAGTCTATCTTGTCACCTCTTGTAGAGTCATTTGACTATTAATCCCTGGCATGCGTTAATAGCATCCAAAAAATCGAATTTGAGTTTTAGGCATGTTTTTCCCAATCGACTGAAATAAAAATTTGACACAAAACTACACTTCTAGTCACAAAATCCTATACCAAATTTGATATATTTAAGTCACTGCGTCTTTGAATGATCCCGTTTATATATTTCGAAAAGCACAGATCGACAGACAGACAATCTCAAGTTGAATTTGGCTCAAAATTTGATCCATTTTCTTCCATCAGATAATTTTCAATTAATTTAATAAAAAAAACTCATTCGATTCTCGAAGTATTGTTAAACAATTGGCCATAATCTTCTCACTGAGCGTTTTAAAAGCCAACTACTTTTTCATTTACTACATTCAAAAAATAAATCGAATTTTGAATCCCTGTTCATATAAAAAGAAATTGAGTTCACCTATGTTTCGATATTACCCTTTAATATTGATAGAAAATTACGTTTTAATATAGATTTTAGAACTATACTTAAAAGATTGAATCAATTTTTCTGGGATTTAGAAATAATTTCATTGTGTGTATTTTTTGTATGTGTATTGAACTTTTTGTCGATGTACCTTCTCGAATCGTATGTGACAATTTTTTTCCAAAAAGATGTCATTGATCAGATTTTAAGTTATCCTCATTTTATTTTCCTAGAATAATAATCATTCGTTCCATTTACTATCAGGATAATTTAATTATATACATTTGTATACTTAACTCTGATATCAAAGTTGGAGGAGTCCTTACCTTTCTTATAAAAACTAAACATTGCAAAAATGACTTTCTAGATAGTCAGAACATTAATTATTGTACTTCACAAGTTCAGGAAAGTATTTCAACTAATTCTAATTTATTTTATTTAAATTATTCGAAGTTTATGACTTTGTAATAATTTAAATGAAGAACTTATTTTATGAAGCAAATCTTTATATTTAAGACAGGCACATTTTTTTTTTCGCAACAATCAAAAAGACATTTCAAAACGTTTCATTCACATTTTCCTTTAAAACGTGAAAAAACATGTATATACACAAATATCTAGAAATTTAATCTGCAATTCTTTTAACATAGTAAAATCAAAATTAAAAGAATTCATTACTGCACTACTAAAACTATTAAAGCTTTTATACAATGTTTGGCGTTTCAGGTATGAATACATCTTTTACAATGACACTTTAAAAACAAAAAAACATTCTTTATTCATGTCTCAATATTAAATCGCAGAAACTTATAAAAGTTACTAGAATTTGTTATAAATATTTTTACAAATTCTATTCTTGCACAATAAACTAGTAGATTCCTTCTTCAAAAAGTTGGCAATTCATAAATCGCCAGATATAAAATTGAAGAACAAAAACACATTTCTACAAATAGCTATAAACGAGATTGCTCATCATTTCCAGAACGTTTAAAAAAAACAGATAACAGCCGATTTAAAATGAAAAAAGATCACCAACTAAAATATCCACGAAATATTGCACAAATGCTCTGAGAACTTTGAACATAAGTGCTTGAAGAGCCAGTCTTGTTAAAAAGGACGTTGCTCCAGGAATGATTCGACCTTCTTCATCAGTTTTTTCATCGAGTTGTCTCCCTCTTCGGGAAACATTTCTAAAATCTGTGCCAAATATCAATGCCTGGAATTTTTCCGGAAAGAAATACTCATCAACTTCATTTGATTCTGCTTTGGCAGAATCGCTAGAAGCTTCTGCGCTCAGCACTAGGACCACTAGGCTGAAAGTAAAGACAAGACTAATCACCTTCATAGTTAGTGCTCTTCTGTGAAATAGCAGAATATCTGACAAGATTCCTTTCTGCAGGGATTATGGGAAATCATATTTAAAACATTATTTCGAGAAAGTAAAAGGGCTCCAAGCAGCATAATCAGAATATTTACTTTTCCACCAAAATCTCTTTTAAATTACACATTTTGGCGAAAATCAACCAATTTTTTCTTCCATATTATTTTTCTTCCAAAATTTTATTTACCTAATTTGCATTAGATTTATTTGAACTCCTACACATCTGTTGTCGCCATGATGGCATTGTGCATAGTGCAATGCTTCACCATGACTAAAGTCCAAACTAGGCATTTTTGCTAATTGTGTGTTTTTTTAATCACATACAAAAACTATTGATTAATTTTCTGTATTTTTCCAATGGTTTAAAAGTTTAAATTTCTGCACTTTTTTTTTTAATCATTGTCTCTTTTGATTACCATCACAATTTTCTAGAATCCTCATAATTAATTTAAAGCGATAATAATCCTCTTGCAACATATAAATCTCATCTGTATTTTTATAATATCATTTGAAAAAAAAATAAGATAGGATTGAAATTTGGCTTGGTTATATTAATGGAAGATAGTGTAAAATTAACATTTCGCTTTCTTAAAAAAGATATTTGAATTTATTCTAAAGCATTGCATATAAATAGTGATCGAAAATAGCCCAAAATTTGAAAGTAAGAACATTAAAAATTGCTTACCCTTAAACGATTCGACGATGTACACGAACTTCAATTACACTTCAATGATCAAATGGTTCTTTTTGACTTATACTGTAAGAAACAATTTTCGGCTATATATCTATTCCAATGATACTACTGCTGTTTATTAAAAGTAAATTAATTTGGTTGATATATGAAAAAGTGGAGATACTGATATAACTTATACAAAAGAGATCTACTGATTGATATGATTTATTTTAAACAAGAATGTGCTTCCAGACAACACTCATATTTCGTTCTTAACTAAAGACTTTAAATGATTATTCCACTGAAAAGGGTCGTGGTGGCCTGTTGGTAAGGTCTCGGTTTCAGAGCCGAAGAGTTTCAGGTTCGAGACCCGACTCCACCGAAGAACCGTCGTGTAAGTGGGTCTAGTGCGCGGTAAGTCCATCGGGACCAAATGTCCTTCCACTGGTGTGGTGTAGAAGTTTAGAGAAGGGACGACAGCTCAGATGTCGTTCTCGTCGTCTGACCGTGGTTCAAAATTACGTGGTTCATCCCAAAATAACTCTAATGCTGCTTTAAAAGCTAAACTAAAATGATTAGATGATGATGATAATAAATGATGCTTGCATTGCTTATCACGGTCAATAAATACTTGAAGGATTAATTCAAACCGATAGGGCATTTTAAATTTTTCCCAATTGTTATTTCCTTTTTAATTTTCTTTCCCCAGAAAAAAAAATTAAATCAAAATTTTTTCATGATCATAAGTATACATTTACATATCAGAATTGTCGGGAAATATTGATTAGAAACAGATGGAAAACGATAAATTCTTTACAAATATTTTAATAACCAGGGGGGGAATGGTCTCTTCGAAATTTTCTTGCATGCTGTCTAATAAAAGTGTTATCCATCCCTTCACTCCCACATAAAATTGTGGATTTGGGGCAAGGCCGTGAACTCTATGAGTGCTCAGGTTTTTATTTTCAGAGTCCCGCACATGAGAATTCTTTGATCCGCAGAATAGTGAATTGTGTATTAATCCATGCTAAAGAACAAAGAATAGTAACGAAAGAGCCTATTACCATGCCAATTCGATTGATATTTATTTATTTATTGCCAATTAATCACGGGTTGGTAGTTAATACCAGAAAACCGGAAACGATTATTTTAGAGCTTTTTTTAAGACCAAAATTTGACACAAAACTACAAGTGCACTCACAAAATCATATGCCAGATTTAATTTATTTATGTTGATGCGTTTTTAATAATCGAAATTACATACATGCTAAAATATTAACAAATAGATTGCCAAAATTTTTTTCAGATATGGTTCAAAATTGTATAAGGATCTATACTTTAAATACTAAAACTGTGAACCAGATTTTATTTATACAAGTTGTTCCGTTTTCGATTTATCGCATTTATATATATCATCGGTCTTTTTTTTTTCAATCTTGAATTTTGAAAATAATTGCAGTTATTAATTTCCAATCTCCTTAGTAAACAAAGAATCTCAGCTTTCATTGTGATCATTTCTTTTAATATTAAATTTCTAATAATTCCTTATAATACTGAAAAAATTATATAGAAATTTTTCAAAAAGTGCATATTATTCATACTATTATCATCATTATTCTGAAGAACACCACAACCATTCTGGCATATACATCATTTTTATTATCAGCATTTTTTTCTTTTCTTAACTAAAGCTTATAACGATGAATAAAATATCAGAGATTTTTTTACCGACTTCTGGCAAAGCATATACGATGCGCATTAAAACAT
Source organism: Argiope aurantia (assembly GCA_026543865.1). Taxonomy (NCBI): domain Eukaryota; kingdom Metazoa; phylum Arthropoda; class Arachnida; order Araneae; family Araneidae; genus Argiope; species Argiope aurantia. Next base: position 88,962 of record JAPMOR010107054.1, read on the forward strand.
GTTTAAAAAAATTAAGATGCAATAAATGTTTAAACAGTATGGATGCTCAATTATTTTCCTATTTTACATAGAAAACTTATATTTAATAACTTTACCTTATTAATCCCAAATAACAACTCTTACTGAAAATTGCCTTTGCATTCGCTATGATTTAGCCTTAGAGTAAAACGCCTATAATAATTGTATTTTACGAGTCAAAAGTTTTATTTACTCATGGAAAATATGTAGCCTTTTTTAAGAGTCATTATATTAAATAATATTTTCTAATTGGTTACCGAAAATGATAAACAAAAAAAAATCAAGGTGATTGCTTGGTTTAATTTAATTACATTTCTGTCCCCTATTGAAGTAATACAAAAACTGTTTTGGAACGGCCCTCATAATTTTGAACCGTGGTCAGATAATGAGAAGAGTGACTGGGCACGCACTTATCTCTCTAGATTTCCGTGTAATAACAAAGGGTGAATAATTGGCTTCGAAGGTTTTCGCATATACTAGGACACCAGCCGCGTTCTGACGACCAGTGGCCTTATGGATTTGTTCATAAATCTGCCAATTGACCCATTGTAGAGCACACCCACTTCTGGACGTCGTTCGGGAGCTTCACGCAAATTATCTGTAAAATGAACCGACATCAAATAACCCCGTAAAAACCCCCAAGAGATGGGAAAGAGGGACAAAATGTGCCAGACTAAAGGTGGGTACACTTTCCCCTGTTTCCCCTCTTTTGTGGTTTTATCCTAGTTTTTTTTTTTTTTTTTTTAATGTCTACCCAGTTTACAGACAATTTGTGGGAAACTTCGGATCGCGTTTACAGACATCAAAGAACCCAGGAAAACCGCAAGAGAGGGGAAACAGGGGAAAGTGTGCCATGTCTGCAGACGCATAGGTCGTTGGAACGCAGTTTTAGAAGGGAACTGTGGTGGAATCGTTTTTCAAATAAGAGCTCACCCTCACCTCCCAAAACCGAGACTTAACCTGCTCTTCCCCTGCAACCAACGCGGGTATATTAAGGCGAATGTATTTTTATATCACATATGGTATATAAACTGTAATTACATGTATGAATTTTACATACTTCCGTATTAATAAATTGTCTTTGCCGCTTTCGCTGATTATTCTAATTAGAATAACCCATTAAAATACGAAATCATTCTCTTAAATAATACTTAGGGGAATTTTAAAATGCAAAATGTTTTCTCGGATTAATTGGTAATAAGATAATTGTTTAAAAAAATTGGAATGCCCAATATTAACTGAGAACAGTCGAAAGCTTAGAACATTTGTCTTGGATTGAAAAAGTGCTCTGCATTTGTCCCAAATTTCATCTATCTCGGAATTATAAGTGAATAATTCAGGTTTAAAAAATAATATTTTGACTTGATTTTAAAAAGTTATTTATTAAAATTGAATTGAAAAAGAAAAACTTGAGTGAATTCTCCGTCCTAAATTTTACCTTATAAAAAAAAAAAAAAAAAAAAAAAAAAAAAAAACATCTACCACTAGTTGAGACAGTCTCATTTTAAAATCTTTTTCTCAAATTGAAAGAAAAAGGCCAAATGAATACTAATTTTAAATAAAATATCAGCTTTCTTAGTTAAGTTTTTTAAAAGGATTTCTTTTTAACAAATTTAAAAAATAAGATCGTACTTTAATTTTTTTAAATTAAAATACCCTCTTTTTAAAAATCTAATTTTAAAATATTAGCTTCTAAAAAAAAATGTTTCCTCCTGAATTTTACTATAATCAGACGATTATCATCTTTCCTTCCAAATCCAAACTCTGATTGTAATTCAATGAAATTTTATAAATTCGGGGTGTAATATCATAATTATGAATAATAAAATTTCCAGACATTTCACTTTAGGTTTCTAATTCTTATTTCACCCACACACTTCTCTTTCAACATCTAGGACGTCACAAATTATAGTTAACAAAAGAGCATTTCAGGTATAAGGGATCCTTTTCAACCCAGGGCTTTGCGGGTTGTAATCCCATGGCATCTTACTTCCGCTGACAGTCGTTAAGAAAACGTGCCTGTCATATTATGCTGTTTTTTCGAATGGTTAAGTCTCGGTGTTGCGGTACTTGTAGTTTTTCTCGAATTTCGCTCTACATTCCGGGTTAAAGTGAAGACCTACGTATTCATCTAAGCTAATGCAATAGCTGCTGATCCAATTACTACACGCCACTCTCACCCATCAAAAACGTGAGTGCGATGATTGGGGCATTTTCTTTTTCTTCTATGAAATGACGGTTCTGTTGGTTCAGTCATTCTTATCATAAAAAAATCATTTACAGTTATTTTTGCTTGAAAAATATTGAAAGTCATTAGGTTTCGATCTTAACATACATAAATGGGAAAGAATATTTTCTCAAAAAAATTATAATTTTAACAAAAATTTCGATTTATTTTTTAAATCTTAATTTCAGGAATCTGTTATTAAATTGCATTACGAGAACAGTAACAGTATAAAGGAAAGGTAATATTCTGGGAGAAAAGCTTGGTCTCCAAAGAATGCTGATCTCCTGTAAAACATGCATTAGTATATTTTTTAAATGGCAAAATTTCAAAACAATTCAATCATCTCTTTGAAAATTCTGTAGGAAAAAAATGAATTCAGTTTTATTAAGTTCCTGCTTATTGTAGAATTGTTCTTTCGATTGTTCCTACGTATTGTTATTCTTTTTTTAAAAAAAATCTTATTATGGTAAGATAAGCAGTAATTTGGATGGCTTGAAATCATGGTAATCGGAAATGTGAACATGCAGACATAAAATGCTATAAACTCAATCAGTTTTTTTTAAAAGAAATATGTGGTATTTAAATAAAGTTAAAAAAATTTCCCCAATTAAATGCACTTATAGTTAAAAGGACATCAAATAAGACGAATTTGGGTCGAGGAGTAAACAATGCATTCAAGAGAAATGAAGTCAAGTAAGTCATACAGACGCAGGTTAAATCAATATATGAAAAATTCACATGTAACAAAATACCACTCGATTAATTATTTGATAAATTTCTGGAAGCAGTTTGAATTTCGTTAACTAAATTAAATAATTGAATCAAAGGAAATCAAATAATCAAAAATGAATGAAATCATTGAAATAATTTAAATCAAATTATTAATGAAAAATCGTAATGAAAATGAAATGAAATCATTTTCTGCATGATTGAAAATTACACAAAAGATATTTTTAAAAGTCGCCAAAATTTTCAGGAAAAACAATTTCGTGACAGTGAAATAGATATAATTAAAAAATACAACTTTTTGAAAACTTAAAATGGTATAAAAAATATTTTTCTTCAATAATATTTTCTTGATTTATAGCAGGAAAATGGCAAAATCTTGCGTTTTTTTATTTATTTAATTAAGTGTGGAAAAAAACCCTCCTCTCAAAATGAACAGGTTTGTGAAATAATACAAATTAAACCTTTATCAAAATGTGTTTAAAAATAGTCTGCTAAAGTTGTCGTTAAAACCTAGGTACGTATGAAAATTGACATTAAAATTATTTCCTATCAGCTAGTCACTAAAGCAGCTTGCTTATAATATATATAGATAATAAACAAAATGCTTTGTTAAAGTGAATATATCTTGGTTTAAAGTAGTATTTTTAAAGTTTTTTTAACAGTAACAAAAAATATTATATGTGTTTTTGGTAGTTAATAATTCAGGTTATGATTCAGGGGCCCAAAAGATTTCAAATCCTAGTATTCCTTTCTTTAATCTATATGGATAGTATTTCTGGTGTAACTAATGTAAATTTTTTAGATCAGCTTTATTAGCTTTATTAATCAGTTTTTTATCAATATGAACATGATAACAAAGCCCCGGCAAATTGGGCGGATGAAATTTGATATGATTCTTTACACCACAATTATAGATCTAAATCAAATTTTGAAAAACTGTTTTTTAAAAGTGCTTCAGACATAAATAAAACTTGTTTTTTCTTGTTGTTTAAAGCTATTTTTATGTCCTATAAAACAACTGTGCTAACCAATTTAATTATTGCTCCCCCACCCCATTATTTACTTTTCTTTGTTTAATAAAATATGGAGCCTAAGTAAACTTCTAGAACAGAGAAAAAGACGTTGTGATTGATAGAAAACTATAGAATACAAAATGGGGTCAAGAGAAACAGCTGTCTTTCGTTGGAGATCAAAATGCGGTATTTTCAGCTGTCGAAGAAAATGATAATCAGAATGAACTACATCGGAGCAGCCGGCCGTTTAAGTTAAATTATTTTTTCCCTCTAAAAACACATGTTTTCCCCCTCAAAATCACGTGGTTGTTATTTTTGAATGCGATTCTGCGAAAATTATTTTTTAGAATTCACTTTCATCCATCTCAACAAATAGTAATTCATGTTTTTGATTCTTCTGCTATGTGCTATAATCAGAGGAGAGGCACTTGTTATTGAAATATTGAAATGCAATATGGCGGATTATTTGAATTTTCGTTCTACTGTTCTTATTTTTTAAAATAAACAAACGATAGTTAAAAAAAAATTAATTTTTCTTTTGGAGCTATACAGCTAGAAGTTTCAGCAAATTAAAAAAATTGTTTTCCAAGTCTTGCGCAGTTTATTCAGAAAACAGGTGATAAATGAACAAGTTGTTGTTTCCGTTTAATGGAAGAATGCAGTTCTCCCTCGAAATTTGCCTTCCTTGTTGACGATGCCAAAACAAACGCAGGAGAGTTCCAGAAATTTCTTTTAGTCCAAAGCACTCGCCTTTTGATAAACATATTCACCTTTAAGCTGTTGTTTGAGATATTTAAAAAAAATCATAGCTTTATGAATATTTTTTTGTTGTTGTACAGATTTGTAATTTTTACTACAAACCACCTGAAAAAAAACTACACAATTAAACAAGCAAAAAGATAAGATAAATTAAGAAAAAGCCTTTTTAAAGGGGAACAAAAGCAAATAAAAAAAATAAGGAGAAAGATACGTAAAACAGAGGTGATGATGAGGTAGCAAATACATATTAGAAGCGAACTCCAGGACCAGAGGAAATTTTCAAGTGCTTTCACTTTCGCATTCCCGTTAAAATTTAGCAGACTTTGGCGATAGGCATGTGGGAATTAACAAAATAGAAATCTGAAATTTCTTAAAGAAAGGAAATCATAAATCACGGATCTTAGAAGGTATAAAATAATGTAAGATGTATATTCTCTTGTTTTCTCGCAGTTGCCAGTTTATGTTATCAGACACCATACACTATTTCTTTCCAATGAAGAAAGTCGAGTGAAATCAAGAAAGCATAGCGATATTTCAAGAATGTTTTTTTAAATTTAAGATCTAGCATTTAATTATTCTTCGTCAATCTTTAAGATTACAGTAGACCACAAATATCAAATTCACTTAGAGAAGAACAACAAATCCATTGATTGGAACATATGGAATGTGACATTTAAAATTGATAGGATGATTGGATATTTAAAAAAAATGGTCACAGCTTCAAAACGTGACAGAACATGCAAATGATTTTCATTATATAAGGCGTTGTGAAATGCGAACATGGAAACACAATAAATAAGTGGAACGAAAGAAACAAATATAGAGAAAGATATGCAAAAAAATAATAATAATATTTATCAGAATTGTTCAAACGAATCGTATTGTATACAATGTAATGGCACTGGAGTGATTGGTGGCGCTTGCAGAAGTCACATATTTCAGTAATAGCGATGATAATCTGGGTAATTTTTAGAATAAGGTTTTGCAGGTGCATTAAGAGACAGTAACCGATGCAGAAATGGTCCAGAGATCTAGGGAACCATAAACTGGATCCACTTGTTCAAGCTACCGGTTTGGAAATTGAGTTTTCCTTTATTTGTGCCCTGTTGCAACTAACCACTTAGATTTCAATCAGTCATTGTATTACTCAAACTGTTAATTTCGCCTTGTTTCACTATCTGTTGGAATTGGAACAATTTTTCTTACTTCATCTTGTGTGAGCATAAGACCAAACAATAAAAAATGCATATATAAAGTCGGAAATGCGATTCGTCATGTACAATGAATTAAAACCAGCTGGAGTGGTCTCCCCAAAACTTTCTCGCATACGCTCTAATAAAGTTATTTTCCTAGAAAACACCTTGCATCCTCAGACTATGCTTGTTTGATTATTCCAAAACTAATAGAGAAGCGTGCGTTTCATCAAGGTTTTACATGTGACTCCGGAGTCTGCTATAGGCACTTTCCCTGGTTTTTCTCTAAACAAAATACAAATTTGGACCACTTTTCTCTTAAAATTCCCAAGAATGCATCCTAACATCCTTTTCAACATTGGAACTTGGTGCCAATGTTGAAAACAAGTAACAAAGGTAATACTTAGATTCTTCACGATCACTTTAACTAATAGAAGGTGCCCCACTTTTCTTTTATCAAACATCTTTAACTTATAGATTGAGCTAATTAGGTAGAACCCGTGGAATAGCGTTAAATAGTAAATAAAGGCACATAAACTTTTTAATTTGTCGGAGTATTTAAACATTATATATGGTACTTATGTAATGTTTAAATACTCTGACAAAATATCGCATATTTTTGGAGAATTCGAAGCATCTTTTGTGTATGGGATTAGTAGCAGATCCGTAATACAAGTTTTTGAAAAATTTTCCTGTAATGCATTAACGGATTTTTAAAAAAAGTCATTAATCAGACCAGCTAACTGAATTAAAACGTCTGTATTAGAGACACAACGGTTGAAATTTCTCTATTAACTCAGTGATTCGAAAACGAATGGAGAGCAAACAATCCTACAAATATTTGTTTATCTGTTACAGTGTATTTCCTTGATTACATAACTCAGTCATTCAACGTCGATAGAGCATGCCAAGTTATTCTGTTGAAAAAGAATCGAGTCAGTGAATTGTAGATTGTCCCAAATAATGTAGATCGAAAATAGGATACAAAAAAAATTAATGAATTAATCCTAAACACAGATAATGTAGAAAATCCGAGAAAGAAAGTTCGTGTGAGTAAATGAATAAATAATAAGAAAGTCCATTGACATTAAGTGGAACTGAAGCCGAGTATGATAAACTTTTCTTTTTCCAAATGGAACCTATTTGACTAATGTTCTTTTAATTAATCTCTATTCGAATATTAAATGTAGATATATTGAATAAAAAGTTGTTTATATTTTTATCATGACTTTATTAAATTCTATGTGTGGAAATAATTCAATATTTGTTTCCTAAGCATTTCCATAAAAAAAAAAAAACACCATGGAATTTTAGGGTTTTGTGTGTGCGAGTGTTTTTTTTTTTTTTTTAATTTCCTCACTGGAATGCTGCATTATTTTTTTGTGGGAAAAACTCAAATGTTTTCTTTTTAATTTCTTTTCTTTTAAGTTCTGAAAATATCTCCGTCAACAGAAGTGCATCAGCGAAATTTTCACAAAAATATCTGATCTTTTTCTAATCCAAATATTTTTTTAGCCCAAGATCATAAAAATTAGAAATAAAAGAAAAGTTTAAATGTTAATATTAAACTAAATTTCCATCCATTATTTGAATTTCTTTATGAATTTAAAAATAAATTAATTCATTCCTATTAATTAATTCGTTAATTGATCCTTTCGTTTTTTATATACTTAATATAGAGATCTCAACATAAAATATAATTCCTTAACCTATTTCAAGTTATTTCACTTGAATAGATATAAATTCTTGTGCGTTTTAGCATAATGATAATTGTATTTCTTTGCTTTGAGACAACCATTTGTTTGAACTCCTAAAATAACCGGCAGAAAGTGTTAAAGTTCCACTTTGAAATGCTCATAAAAGGAAAACTACTGGACCAAATGTTATCAAACTTGGTAGCAGTGTAAAGGAGGTCATGAGAATTTCTTTTCCGCCAAATAAAGTTCAAAAACTCATCACCAGAAGGGAAATGTCGCTGTATGAAATATTGTTAAGCAAATTAAGGTATGAAAACATCGGTTTAAAATGTATTTTATCGTTTCTGAAACGTGTTACAAAGCATGTTTAATGTGGCTCCCACCATTTACTGGAAGCAAGTTAAATCGCATTACTGCATTCTTAACAGTAGCTCTTAGCATATCAGGAGGAATGTCACACACATGTCGGTGTATTGCATCTTTCAGTTCCGCCAAATTGTTTAGATTATCACCATAATCAGTGCTTTTGAGATAACACACACTGAACATGCTTCATAACACATTTAAGAAACGATTAAATACATTTTAAACCGATGTCTTCATGCTTTAATTTGCTTAACAATATTTCATACAGCGACATTTCCCTTCTGGTGATGAGTTTTTGAACTTTATTTGGCGGAAAAGAAATTCCCATGACCTCCTTTACACTGCTACCAAGTTTGATAACATTTAGTCCAGTAGTTTTCCTTTTATGACCATTTCGAAGTGTAACTTTAATTATAACCACCCTGTATATTTTAGATATATATTTTTCTATCAGTTAAAACTAAAAGTTGACATGGAACCTTATCTGCAGTCATAAAATCACATATCAAATTTCATATATCTAAATAAATCCATTTTTCAACTATCGCGGTTACATGCTTGAAACAGTACAAACCAACAGAAGGGCAACCACTTGATAAATTTGACTCTAAATTCGATATGGATTTAAATTTTATGCAATAAATCTATATTCCAAGTTGTTTTTCCCCCCATTTACCTGTTTTCGTTTTGAATTAACTTATATTGGGACTGCCAGATATATTTCCTCCAAATGGATTTCGTTCAAATTTAGTTTGAAATCTAGAAATTTGCACTGGAAACCATATACCAAATTTGATCCATCAAGCTTGAAAAGTTATTGAGTTATTGTATTTACAGGAAAACATAATTCCAAAATTGTGTTTTTCGGACTCAGAAAAGCAAATTAATATTAAAGTAGAAATGTGAAGATTTATCAAAATCTCGAGTTCGAGCTTTTTAATGATTGCTATATTTTCTCTTTATATCAGAAAGCGTTCCCTCGGGGTGGGGCACCTCGAAATGAGGATGGATGCTTAAAGTATGGTGGTTGTATCTTGCCATCCTGAAGGGTACACGAAAAGGTGGGGGTTTGGCTCCTCCCATTGACTTATATTGGGACATACTTCCAGTTTGCTGTTGCGGCGATTCGATAATTCAGTATTTTTTATTCGTGTGCTTTCGGGGGGGGGTCGGAGAGTCAGTGATATGACTAATACCAGAAAGTAAAGAGGAATTTAAAAAATATTAAAGTAAATTCATGCGACGTTAGAATAACTTTCAAGCACGTGTAATAGCTTTTTCAACAGTTTTTAAGGAAAAAAATTAAAATAGATTAAACAAAAATTGTTGGAATAACACGTAGTATATGTTATGCAAGAGCCGAATATCTAGAAATTCGATTTCCTAATTGTCTTTTCTCTGGAAATATCTGATATTCAAACAAACCAAAAGCATTGAACTTAATCTTGTGCACCTGGTGTCAGAATAAATCTTTCAGACGCGACGACGGAAGCATGCAGAAAGCATCATGTGGAATAATCGTTGCATGAGTCACATTCGATTAACAGATCAGAAATTTCAGTCATGGTTTTGAAGATCAACATCCAGAAACGACGATGGACCTCAGTCAAGCAACGAAGTAAACAAAGAATAGAATAACAGTTGAAGACTTGTCACGAAGTCTGAATCAGAAAATATTAGGATTATTCTTCCACAACTTTCTTGTACAGCATGTAATTTATAATATAAGATGGAGCGCAAATAAATAAATATTTTTTTTTAATATTGAATTCTAATAGGGTTTTAGAGTTATTTATTTGTTTCTTGATCAACCGAAAAAATGTTGAAAAAATTAAAACTTCAATCTTCAGTTTCCTCTCAAGGAAATTTAGTAAAAATGACGAAAAGTATCAAAAATGTCTTTTATGATAAAACTAAATTGACCAGATATTTTGGTTTCTTATAGCTTTAACTACTTTATTGTAATTGCCTGATGATAGAAAATGTATTTTGAATAAGCGTATATTGCATTTTGAGCGTAAGCGTATATTGCATTTTGAATTCGTACAAGAAATTTAGAGTCCTATAATTCAAGCAAAAAATTGTGATTTTTGCTGTTTTATAAGCAGAAATATTATGGTATCTTAAATTATAAAAAAAAACATTTCTCTGGATAATTCGTTGATATGACATATTCCATTTTGATAAGAGTACATTAAGTTTCTGCTCTTTGTTGATTTCATATTTTTTTTCACCTTATATAATGATTCACAACTCACAACGACGATGTGGCTGAAATATGAGTTCCATTCACACTTTATCTATCCAATTAAGAGTGTGTTAAATTATATTGATTTATTCAACGGTATTGTATTAAATTCTGATTTTAGATCAAATTTTTGTTCATCAAAAAAGAAGAAACAAGACTCTATTTCAAAACCTTCGTCTGTATAATTTTAGTATAAAGGTAAATTTTGGAGTTTTTTTTTTTTTTTTTCAAAATGTTATGCTTTTTGAAGATTCGATGGATAATGTTTTCCCGTTAATTAGAATGCAGATATATAATTTTAGATTTCTATTAAAATTCGATTATCGAACAACTGAATTTTTCTATCTACCCCTCATACAATAATGATATTTATGATGATAACGTTATTTTGACTATAACTATTGTTAATTAGAAATTAAATACTTTTCGCGTAAAGTTATAACCTTTCGGAATAAGGAATAAAAATGAAGGTGGAATTATAAAACTAAGTTGAATAAAAAAAAGAAGAAGCTAACATCAACAGTTAAAAAGCAAAAATAAAATAGAAAGTTGTTATGCAAATTTTACATTTTGTTTATTTTTATCCAGTATTTAGAGCTCTTTAATTCATATTTGTATGACGGATAATGTTTTCATTCAATGGAATGTTATTATATGTGTAAATAAAATCGCTATTAAAATTATAGTTCGTCAACGGGCATGGTAATAAATGTCATAAAATTGTGATATTTTTTAATATAGTTTTTTAGTATCTGAGCTATTGCGTTTCATTTTATGAAAGAATATAGATACACACACAAAAATCTGAAAAATCGTTTTTTTAAACTCGGGAAGAATCTCTAAGATTAAAATTTTGCACTCAAACTTCTTAATGATTATATGCTTCTTCTACATATACACTGCATACTAGTTATCTTTAGTGACTAGCTAATTCGTCAGGAATATTGGTTATAAAAGGTGTCGTAAAATTAACCCAAGATTTGAATTTGCCACCATTCGTGCAGTAAAATGTTGGCAACCCTATTTAAAAAACAATTTGACAGCTAATAGTTTAGAGTTAGTAAAAATGGTGCGTTACACGACAGAACAACGGTTTTCTTTTTTGAACAATATTTCAAAAATAACGGAATAAAAGTCCGGCGGCCACAGTTCGAAAATTTGAGAATTGACCTCCTAGCTTTATAGGGTTATTTGAAGTAAAAAATCTATGCCAACAAGCACACAGGCACGTGTGCGTTGAATGATGAAATTTAACACTTCATCAACGAAACTCAGTCACGTTTAGGCAAAATGGTCGTGGAAAATGTCGACAAAAAAGAGCGTATGTGCCAGCAAAACCGTGCGGACCATTTGTCTTATGTGTTATTCCATACATACATAACCCTCTCCTGTGTAAAATATAACAATTTGAAAGGAAAAAAACTGGGTTTTTTTCTTAAATACAGATCTTGCGTTAACACCTTGTTCTATCGTGTAATACTCCATTTTTACTAAACCTAAATTATCAGCAATCAAATGGTTTTTTAATAGGGTTGTCAACACTTTACAGCAAGAATGGTAGAAAATTCAAATTTTGAATTAATTTTGGGACTCCCTTTATTTAAATTGAGTAAAATCATTTACTTGTAATTTGATGTTCATGATTCCGTTAAAATGGCTGTTATAAAAGCTGTGTTATTTTGTCTTACACTTGTTCTATTCATTTAATTCAAGAACCTTTATAATGGACATCAGTTCGATGACATCATAATACTATAAAAAATGTAAATATCAGGTTCCTTTATCTTCTAACCATCACTTCATATTGTAATTTCTTTTTTTTTAATTCGTTTTGTAAACTATACAGGTATTAAATAGAATTCTTTTTCTTTATATTTCGTCAATAGGGAATATCATGCGATTAAATATTTGTTGAAATAATGAAAATAGTTTTAATCGTTAATCCCGTCGAAACGGAACTCACACCCTTTAATTTACCCATATATCTGAGGATTTCCCCCTTTTCCTCTTAATATTTCTGAACTAATTTTTTTTCAACTTTAAGATTGAATTTCTGTTTAACTTCTAAACAACCTCCAAATAAGATTAATATGAGGAAAAACATGTGAATCATGTTTTACAAAAGTGTCATCCTTCTGGATATTGCATCATTGGGTGAAACGAGCGGAGTCGAGAAGGGGTTCTTGAACGGGATTGTTGCTCCGTCACGTTGGTCACAATCTTATCTGGGTCAGCTCGAGACAACATCAGATTTGGAGGTCGCTTTCTCTTCGCCTCAAGGCTCTAATTGCCGTGACATTGAATAGATTGCACTATGCAGAAAAGAGCTCGATAGAAACGTAGTTTTCCTTATTTGAATCATTCTTACCAAAAACTGCGTAATAATTGATAAAGCGTTCATTCAGAATCATCATTTCAATACAATAATATAATGCTTTTTATTTTCGAAGTTTTATTTTATTTTATTTTACTTTCTCCTGTACGAAGTATGGAAAAAGTATTGTAATCGGTTAAAAAAAATCAAACTTTAGATTTTGATCAATATCCACGTTTCAAACCTCCCTGAGTTAGAAAAACAGATTATTGGAAAATGTCTGTCTGTCCATCTAATTTGGCAAATTAGATGGACAGACAGACAAACATAACACAAAAATGCTGAAAAATGATGACAGATGGTGACAAAGATAACTCAAAGATGCTTCGAGCTAGACGAATGAAATTTGGCATATTGACTTAAGATTAAATTTAGATCGAAATCTATTCAGTAGAGGTCTGTTGGTTGTTCATGTATATGTGAACTCTCCGACTACAAAATGCGAAGATCTACTTAGATAAAATTTGTCACATACTTTAAGATTCATAAATATTTGTGAAATTTTAAACCAAATCTATCAAAAAGTTTAACGTTTTCCGATCTGAACATTTACTTGCTGGTAAACGCAATAACTCATAAACACAATGACTTAAACCGATTCAAATTCCGCATCTGGAGAATAAGACCTTCATTGGAGAGTATGTGATAAATTTTCAGAGAGATCACTCCTGCTGATTTAGTGAGTTACTCAGCATCACTTAGCTCTCTTAAGGAGACTAGATTTTCTGGATTTTAATTCGCGACCTTGAAACCAAGGCTGGCAATCAAAGATTTTAGATGAGGAAATAGGAGTAAAAATAGAAAAAAAATATGATTAAAATAAAAATTTTGAAGCAATAAAATATTTAGTATTCAGTTTTTTAAAAATTAGTGACATAATTGTACGAATTATACATTTTGCTCTCATTTTTATTTATTTATTTATTTTTCAGGCTCATTCACCTACAATTTTATTAGAAGGATTATTTTGTGTACAGTAAAATTGGGAAGAAGTATTCTTCCGAATCATAAGTCTTTAAAGCTATACATTTAGTAATCCAGCCAACAGTCTCAGAAAAACCAGCGAACATCCACATCCCAGAAAAACCAGCGGGCATTCTCTTTTCAAACTCATTTAGAATGTATTTTAATTTCTAATTGAGATATTTTTTGATTGAAAAAGTCTTAATGGTGATTTTAAATATATCTATGAATAACACTAAAGTCATATTTTTTTTTAATAAAGTTAATTTTCCTTTGTCTTTATTGTATTGTTTTCTTAGTTTAGCAAATGAACTGACGAAGTGGCGAAGGCATCATGTTCAAAGGTTGGATAATATAAAAAGAACATTTCATATTTAGCCAGCATACTGTAGAAAGCTTGAACGATGTGACGAAGGCATCATGTTCAAAAGTTGGCTAATATAAAATAAACATTTCATATTTAGCAAGCATTCTGTAGAAAGCTGTAACAGGGACAGATTAACAAATGTTGAAAAATTTTTGATTTCTCACTGCGATACCTTGCAAAATTCACAAATATTATTTCATGTTCTAAGAAGTGTTTCATCTATGACAAATGTTTGTAAAGACTGTTAATTTCTTATTAACTGCTGCTTCTTTAGGCAATAGTAAATACATGCTGTTTCTACGCATATTTAAAAATAATTTTGCTGCGTAATATGCTAGGTACTGATTACTAAAGAGCGAAACTTTAAAGAATTGAACAGAAAATTATATCATAAAGTGATATTCATTTCAGTACTGATAATTTATGAATTATCTATTGGAATAGTACACATACACATATATAAGAATTAACGAAATACATATCATATTGTAACACTTTATTATATACTACTATTAAATAATATCATATTATAGTATTATTATCATATTATGATACATAAATAAAGCGTGTTACATTACACAATGTTGCTCATATTGTAATGTTATCATATTGTAGCATAACACTTTCTTATGTTTAATAGTAAATAATTTAATATGCTTTTATAAATTTAAATACATGGAAGTAATTTATACTTTTTAAACTATAGTACTCAAAAGTGGTTTTAGAAATTGATCAAATATGTCTTTACACAAATCTTTCCATCTTACTATCAAATATTTAAAACTAAAATCAATTAATTCTCAAAAAAATCTCTCCTATGTCTATTCTTTTTTCTTTCATGCATTTATTTTTAGAATGAAACATATAATTGAAAAAAATAAATTAAAAAAAATACTATTAAACAAATATTTCGATCTTTTAAAAGTAGAGAACTCAAATTTCTTTGAAACGAAATATTATGACTTGGTGTGAGTTCGTTGCAATTTTTAACACTGATGTAACCTAAATTAAATAAAAAAGCCTAAAAAAATTTATTTCTGAATTTTATATTAAATATCTTTGAAAATAAATGTCATATTTTTTTTTTTTTTACTTTTCAGAAATTTAAACATGTTTCGTTGTAAATATGGAACATTATTAATAAATAAAATCTGCTTATTCTACTAAGCTGAAAGTATTTTATTAAAAGTAAATTTATATTTTTGAAAATTTTCTATTTTAATTTATTAATTATAATTCTGAGAAAATTTATATTTTTTCTTAACAAGAAAATTGTTCAAGTTAGATTCATTTAAAAAAATCATTTTCACACATATACATACATACGCACACGCACAAAGACATCGATAGAAGTGGAATCGTCATAAAACTGGGCATTAAGAAAAAAATTTTATTCGAAACTGTAGAAATTAATTATTTGTTTTCAAATAATTTCTAATTAATTTCAAATAATTCTAATTAATTTTTGATGTGTTTGAATGGTTTAGGTCTTAAAAAGTTACTTTCTTTTAGAGAAATATTTCTTGCCTTTTTCAAAATTGTTAATCTTAAATCTAGCTTGAAGATGTTTATTGTTAGCATATACCCTGTTCCTTTTTTTGTTTCATTTCCTTCCTTCCTTTTTTTTACCTCAGGAAAAGGGGATGATTTTTGAACGTAAGTATTTTCTTTCTTCCGTTGAGTTAAATTGGCTTACGTGTCTTACTTGCTCACATGTGATCAAAGTTTTTCAATTTGTTTATTCAGTGACTTATGTGCAAATTTTTTCTCAAGGTTTCCGTGTTATCTAAGCTGTACTAAAATCACATTAACTTGTATAATTGACCCTAAAATTGAACTATATAGTTGTTAACATTAACTGTGCAAGTGTAATCTTTCTGCAGTACCTACTTAAACTGACTGCATATAGTACCGTTAAGCGCACTTTACACGGGCATTTTTTGATTTACAACAAAAAGTTTTATTTGGGGGGGGGGCGGACACAAAAGTCACGTTTACAGAAAGTTAAAAACTACTATCTATGTTTATAAAATGAAATATTTGTAAAGTTAAAAACTACTATCTATGTTTATAAAATGAAATATTTGTATGCCCTCACTCTCAAAAGCAAACTATAAGCGATACCAAATTCGATATACATATACTTTAATAGGTAAAAATGTGCACCTCTAATTTAATTAATTAAAAATTAGCGAACTTTTGTGATGATAAATGATATTTACATCATTTTAACATATTAAAAATTATCTTTTTGATGATACCAATTTATTTACCGTGTGAATTTTTTTCCTAGAATTTCCCTTTTTCTATAATTTTCAACACAAGATTTAATGTTTTGCAATAAAATTAAAACCGTTTTCCTTGTGTCATCAAATATTTAAGAGCGTGTTTTTATTAAACTCTTGAAATTTAAAGAAGAAAGATTCTAGTTATTTTCTGCGCAATTTAAAAGAGGAATTAAAAGGTCCACTTACAAAAATTCATAAGATAATATTTAATTTCAAATGAATTATACCCAGACACTTAAGTTCTTAAAGACACTACAATGAGATTCAACTCGTTAGGCAAACTTCTTTAAAAAAACATAAAGTTATGCATGAGAGATTTAACTCAACCAATATTCTTGGTGAAGTATATGACCAACAAAACTGGCTAATTGTAAATAAAATAATCCTGAGAATTTAATAAATTATACATAATGGAAAAAGACACGTGTGTTCGAAAAATAAATATAAATGTAAATAAGCACATGTTCTCGAAGAATAATTATAATTATAAATTTGTACATAATTCAATTATTGTTTTTGCTATTCTGTTTATAAAATATGTTAAAATCTAGAGTGGTATTTTTGTCGGTCACTGCTGAAAATAGACATAAAACTCTTTAAAAATCCAGAAAAATAATTAGAATAATTAAACAGAATTTTTGGGAAGTAAATCACTTAAATACAGATCGAGTGTTGGAAAAGAAGCTGGACACTGTGAAACAAAGCGTGGGCATTTTGCAAGATTGTGTACAACAGATTTAAATTCAGAAAAAAAATTGAATATGTGTCAAAAAATTGCAGGTTCCCTTACCATCAGACCTTAATTGGCTTATTTATTTACATTTACGTCTTGTTTTGAAGCAACACCAAGACTATTTGAAATTCCAGACAATGATGAGTGAAGTGAATAAGCTTAATCTGCAATCACCTTACAATTGTATCAAACTTTCTACTTAATAATGTCGACTAAATATTATTATCAAGTATATAAACTTTCTACTTAATAATGTCGACTAAATGTAATTATCAAGTATATTATAGAGTTATAAAATTCATACAAATATTCTTTTTAAACATGATGAAATGTTATAATAAGGATTTTTTTAGAATATTAACTATTCATTTTAAGACTAGACATTTGAAAAAGAATGAGTTCGGTAACTGTTTTACAAACTCTGAGAAAAAATTGATTAATTATTTTAATTCTTAACCAAAATTAATTTATGAGAAACGGAAATTGTTTATGAATTTCTTATCAATTCTTTCTTTTGTAAAGATAAAAATGAATGTTTAAATAAATTATTGAAAAGGCCATCTATCAAATTATGTATTTACATAGTATATAATTGTCATCAAAAGAATTAATCATCGAACTTTGTAAAATTAATCTATTAGTCGTACTTAACGAAATATTTTGTCATTGAAAATGAGCAAATGAAGGTTAATCCCCAGTTAAAAAGTTTAAATAACGTTCTATGCTTCGATTGAAATCTATTTTTATGTGCCCCTTGAGTTTATCACCAATATGCAATCCAAAAATCAAGCCAATAAGTTCGGTTGATCTTTCTTTATTGTTGAGTTGTATCTCTGCTACATCGATTTAAAGAGAATTTAAACAATTAAAATTATTAGTATTTAATTATTGATTCAAAAATTAAAGTAAAATATAAATTTAATTAATTTTGACTAAAATTATTTCGGTTAACTATAAGAACATTTGAAAACTATTTTTTAAAAAAATAAATGAAAAAATTACCATTATTTTTCACTTGCCAATAAAAGAATTTTTGAATAATTATTTTTAAAAAATCGTCTGCCCTTCAGTTGTTTGAAACTACTTGTCTTCATTTCAAATTCCTCATTCAAATATAATATAATGTCATCTTTCGAAGAAATTCTTAGGACTTTTTCATCTCTTTTTCGGTTTTCCTATTTTTTTAATGTTTCAGTCACATTCTAGTGATTGCCAAGAAACAGAAGAAAGGTGAGTGATTATTTTTTATATGTTGTAAGGAAGAATGCCCCTAGAAGTAAACGTGAACATACTTCTAACTTCATTCTTGTTATTTATTCTTTCTTCTTCTTCTTCTTTTTTTTTTTTTTTTTCAGAATCATTACTTTAAATGTCTTGACGAATCTACTAGATTCTCATTTCCTAGTTTTATGATATTATAAGTTATTTTTTTAAATTCTACACGGTTTGCAATTGAGATTTCTCAGATATCGCAAGTATGATTACAGTGTCTCACAAAAGTGATGGGACACTTGTGTTTTACAAAAGGAAATTGTAATAAAATAAATAAATAAACATGTACAAAATTTTTTTGGATGTGTTTCATATTTAAAGTTAGTAACAATTATTACATAACATATATTTTGTCAAAATATTAAAATATTAATTTAATAAAAATACAATTGTTTATAACGGAGCAAAAAATGGCTCACATAAGTGATGGGACACTTACTTTTCCATCAAATATTTATCCAAAAATTTTACTTTTTAAAAGGTTTTAATATTTTGTTGGATTTCCTTTTACTTTTAAAACATGATTTAATCTTCTTGGAATGGATTCGACTAATTTTTTTGTGATTTCTGGAGTGATTTTATCCCATTCTTCTTGAAGCACCGATTTTAATTGTTGTTTTGAAGAAATGGTGTGTTTGCGAATTCTTGATTCCAATTCTTGCCAAATATTCTCTATGGGATTTAAGTCTAGAGATTGTGGTAGTGTTTTTATTATTTCAGGACAGTTATACAGCAGCCAGAGTCTAACGGTCAAAGCAGTGTGCTTAGGGTTATTGTCCTGGTAGAATTTAAAATCGTTATAAAGGTTCAATTTTCGTGCTGAAGATTTCAAATTTTGCTTTAAAATGTCAATATAATTGTACTGATCCATTATACTGTCAATAAAAACAAGATTACCAACTCCAGCGGATGACATACACCCCCATATCTTTACTCCTCCTCCACCATGTTTTATTGTTGGCACTAAGTTCTGTTTGCGAAATTCTTCCCTGGGTTTTCTCCACACCAAGATTCTACCGTCAGAACCAAATATATTAAATTTACTCTCATCAGTAAATATAACTTTATTCCAGTAATCAGAATTCTTATTTATGTTGGATTTTGCGAAAGATAGTCTGAGTTTTCTATTCTTTTCACTTACGAAGAATTTTTTCCTGGCTACTCTACCGTGATATCCAGCAGATCGAATTACCCTTCTAAAAGTCTCAGGATTAACAATTATTCCATATAATGCTTGTAAATCAGCAGCAACTTTAGGAGCACTCTTTCTTGGATTTTTTTAAATATTTCCAACGATATTTCGCTTTATTCCATTGGATAGCTTTGATGGTCGGCCAGGTCTTCTTTTATCCTGAATAATACGATTCTTTTTATATCGTTTAATTATATTGAAAACTGTTGAATCACTCAAGTTAACTGTTTCAGCAGTTTTTCTAATAGATTTTCCATTTTCAATATGCAAATTAATAACTAATTTTCGAATTCCAGGCGAAGTTTCTTTTCGCTTAGCATTCATGGCTGCACAGAGCTAAAAAACACAAAAATTCCAAAACAAACTGGAGAGAAATACTGCAGACGATTTTATAAATTATTGCCAATTGCTTTTGAGTACAAATAAAACCACCAAAAATATTTTTATTGCTTTTACAGACGATTTTTGTTGCATGTCTAATGTTGTCCCATCACTTATGTGAGCTATTTTTTGCTCCGTTCTAAACAATTGTATTTTTATTAAATTAATATTTTAATATTTTGAGAAAATGTATGTTATGTAATAATTGTTACTAAATTTAAGTATGAAACACACTCACAAAAAATGCGTACATGTTTTTTTAGTTTATTTTATTACAGTTTCCTTTTGTAAAGCACAAGTGTCCCATCACTTTTGTGAGACACTGTATTTCATTCTATTTTAATTTTAATTGTGCAGCATTTTTATTTATTATTAGCAGCCTTGGGCAACAGATGGTTTGCTGGGGTTAATGGTTGTTTAAACCTTTAATTAAGTACTTCGTGTAACTTGATCTTAATGCTTTACTCAACAAAATATTTTTGAAATTCAAATTTTGATAGATATATAGCATATTATTTTAAAGGCATTTCACTATTCTGTTCATTGAGTTATGCATTTCCTTATTTTTGTTTTACATCTTTGTACGATTAAGTATATCTTAGGAAAAAATAGCAGAATTTTAAAATGGGTACACTTTAAAATTTTTTACCGTAAATTGATTCTGAAATTAATTCTTAATTTTTAAGTACAACAAAATATTAAAAAACTTTATTAAGAGTTTGTTTTGTGCTACTATACTATTTTGCTTTACATACGAACACTGCTTTATAACGTTTTGTTATACTTTTCAACTAGGAAAAAATAGCTTCATATTTTGGTCATCAATTGTGAGGAAACTAGGGTTAAATTATAGAAGAAATAATGAAAACTATTTGAATTCCTCTTTCATATTAAAATATGCTTTTTAAAAAGTTAAATATTGTTTTAAAGTTTATAAAAAAATTATACACTAAAAATTGTGATAAGTGGAAACTTGCTTTTTTTAATTTTAAGATGATAAACAAGTTATTTTTGTGCTATAATATTCTGGAACATCATGATAAAAAAACATTAAATTTTCGAATAATTTTTAATTATTTAATATTTTAATTAAATTTCGAGAAAAGGCCTCTCTACGGTGCACATTTCCATCCTCTAAATTATATATGTACCTAGTTTGATAGCTCGAAATCAAATAATATGGCATGTAGAAAAGCAAGCGCGCGAAAATTTATTATTAATACATATATAGATTCTATATTGTTCTTGGCGGAATTAAAAACCAGCAATACATTTATACTTGGACTTTCTTTTAAAACTGCATTCTTTATTTATTTTATAAAAAATTCTCAAAACAATAGGCTGCAATTTTGCTTCATGTGTATTTCAGTCGTTCTTTTCTTCTAAAATGCGCTGTAAGTGAAATTCTTGAACATTTTAGAGTCTGGCAGCTGCATAATACAAATATGCATAGTTTGCGCTAATAGATGCCATTAGACAGAACAGATTATTGCTACTGAGAAAAGAATTTGGCAGTTAATGCAATTGTAAAAGTATGTTTCGCTGTGTGCAGAGCATTAAAGTTTGGCGTTTTAACCAGAAAGATATGACAAAAAATTCTTTTATTAGTTTTTATGAGTGAATAAAGATTCATGACTGATACGTATCTCAGAAAGACAGTCCTTAGCTGTAAACTAATTCATCATTTCTTTGATAAACACTTGAGTTGCTTCAAAAATGGAATGTTCAATGTCTTTAAGGGCATGAGCATAATCCATTTTGATCAAGACCCCATGTTTTTGAGGGACCCGCACTATTGATAGATTGTGGGAAAGGAAAAATGCCTCCATAGCTTCTACTTTTTACATTTGAGTATTATCCTGGGATTTTTGAACTTTTAAGTCGTTATCTCATCATTAAAAATCACCAAAATTTGCTTGAGGTTCAGTATTTTTCAAGGATGATTTACTGAATTAACTTTTTATCGCATCCTATTTAGACACAATAAAGCTAAATTTCGATGATATTATTATTGTATATATTTACAATTATAAAAAAGAAACAGAAATTGCCTTTTATAGCAATTGCACATATTTAATTGCGTTTTATGACATAATGAAGCAGTTATTTTTTATTTAATTACTATTTTGTGATTAAAAAGTCAACTTTTAATCACAAAATTTAACTTTTAATAATGATTTATTTAATTACCATTTTTGTTTATTCTTAAAGTTCTTATAACACCAATTCGAGGTATAGAATGATTAGCAAAATGCAAGAAATTATTATTTTGCTATACGAAATTTGTTTCAAGATTCTGCAAATCAGCCTTGTATCAGATTTCATTTTTTTTTCAGACCGATCTAGAATCTTTAATGACATTATGAAACCAAGGATTATGTTTATGAAACTAAAGACAAGTATATTTTTATTGACATTTTAAAATATACTATCTGCTTTCAGAGATCAGATGTATTTAAGAAATATTGATTATGTTAAATTTCAGTTAAATGTTTTATGTATGTTTCATGGTTCTTTGAATAATGAATTCTTTTAAACTTCATATCGTAGATATTTTACTCATGTTATTTTAAATGGTATATTAAATTTTCTATCGAAGATAATTACTGCATTGTAACGTTTTCAAAACATTTTACTACTAGTAGTACCATTTGTTTCAAGAATCAGCACTTATAAATTTTTGACGATTTTATCCCTTAGAAGAGTCATACGTTATGAATAAGGTGTGCACTTTTCTGGAGCTCTTTGTTAGACCGCATTCACTTCCACCCTGTTAGATGCCCTTTTTTTCATATTTTCAATTTATCATTTTGAAACTATTATTACAAATCTTAATTCGAAACTTATATATTTGTTAATCATATATATCATCCGCCGTTGCTACGCCACTTAATTCCGCCGATAATCGAAGTTAACATTGTTTAAAAAATACAAACATATCTTACATCGGTCATATCACCCCGATTTTTGTGAAAATTGTCCGCTGGGGCACTAGAAAAAAGAATTTCCGTCTCTCAGAATAGACAATATAAAACACTCCAACAGCGTACTAAGTGGTTCGAAGCATGATGATACAAAATTAAGGAGCAACAAGTGGAATAATGGTTTAGTATAACAGATGTATTATGATATCTTAGAAGACTTTGCTTGCATATTCCACGTTAAATTTGTTGAAATAAAATCCAAAAGCAAGTATTCAATGCGACTCTGCCGAAGATCATGAAAACTTCAACCGAATCTTCAGTCTTCAACTTTAAATAATGCAAGAAAAAAAACCGATATATATATATATACATATAAGTAACCAATCTAAAGTAAGAAATAGTTTGAAAACGAAACTAAAATGAAAACGAAAGCGAAACAGTTTCAAAATCGCAACAAAAATTATTATCTATTCAAACAAAAACCAAAAATGGAACAGGTAAAAACTTCATAGTATTTAGAGAGCGCAAATGCAGCTACTTCTAAAACACAGATGA
>JAPMOR010107054.1:113016-126992 GCA_026543865.1 Argiope aurantia
CCAAAATGAAGTTGTCAGGGGATATTTCACGTAGTTTATATAAATATGAATTGACACTAGCATCTTTTTAAACTTTTTTTTAAAGTTGATTAATTTCGTATTTGTAAAAATGGAATTTTTCGTCTTACCTTCCCTTCACTTCCTGGTGTGCTAGAGTTTTGAAATCTTGTACATTTATAGGTTCTTGAAGACAAAAGATTAATATATTATTTTTAGAAACTGTTTATTAGTTGATTAATTAATTTAAATTTTAATTTCATGTAAATAAGGAAAATTAACTTCAAAAACCCATAATATTTGCAATAATGAATCAAAAACAAAATGTTAAAATAATATTAAAAAATATACTTTTTTATGGATTAATAAAAATATTTTTAACAACTGCTTTTATTGGAATTTTTTTTAATTCGGTTTTGAAGTTAGTCAAATCTTTTATTTTATTATTCTTTATAATCTATCTTTTATTTTATATTTATTTTTTATTTCCTTTTCACAATCTTAATCTATTAATATTTGCCCAGCTGGATTATTATTTTTCTCCTCTACGTATATAATAATCCATAACCTCTTTTATTCCTACTAATAATAAAAAGGAAGTTGAGCGTTGGCGCTCTACAGGCCAAACAGTCTGACCTAGATCTACCAAATTTGATACAAATTAGCCTTAGAAAGGGCAAATTCCCATCTCGGAACATTTTTTTTTTTTGAAATTCTAATTAATTAAAGACTAAGATTTTGGACTTTTTTCCTTAATTAGCTTCCTAAAATGTTTAAAAATAGGATTTTTACATTATTTTAAAATTCAAATTGTCGTACTTTTAATGACAGTAATTTATTTGTAGTTAAATTTTTGTAAATTTTGGCAGCTCTTTGATAACACTTCCGCTCATAATTTTAAACAATATTCCATTATTCTATTGAAATTCAAAGCGTTTCCATCGTTTCATCAAATATTTAAACTCGTAATATTCTTCTATGATTGAAAGATAAAGGAAAATTATATTCGTTACTAGTACAGTTTATATGAGGAATGAGAAAATGAAGTTACAACGTTTGATAGACAACGTGCAATTAGAAAATAGATTTTTTTGTTCTGTTTTTAATTGCACTATGATATTATTGGGCTCTACTCCAAGAGGAAAGTTCATTTATATATTTAGAGTGTAAGGCTTTTAAAATATCACGTCTCTAATTTCCATCACTATTTGAAAATACTTTGTTGAGGGAATCATGAATATTGTAGTTATGCATTAGATATTCTATGGTAATTAACCACCACCAATATTCCCGGCGTATCAGCTGTTTGCATAAGGTGACTTATGCAACAAAGCAGGTTACTTTATGTTTTTGGAGAAAAAAAATTATAATTTATAATTTTGTAATATTTTTTGTTTTATAAAGTCAATGTCAATAAAGATATATATATTTATAATCGTTATTGCAATTTCATTAAGTTCAAATTCTTGTTCTTTACTCACATTTTTATATCTTGTTAGTTTTGATTTCTTTATTCTCATTTTCTTATCAGCTTTAATCGAATCCTCATTGCAGTAAATCATTCCAAAGATTAGTTTCAGAAAGGCGGAGCATTTATCGTAACAGTACGTGTTAATGTAAACATTTGTCACCTCATATCGTTTATCAACATACTACTAACACGTCATCGATAAGAAATATCGTGTTTTCAAACTGCATCATAAATACACAACTGCGATCTTTATCAACTGTATAATATTTAGTAATAGCATACAATCTATTTATTTTGACTAAAATACCTCTTGTTCAAATTCAAAAAATGAAAATTATTTCTAAAATTTTGATGTATAATTATGAAAGTTAATTTCTGTTTGTTTAAGTTTTCGTTTCAATTTTTTTTATTATTATTTTAAATTGCAATCACTCATATTAAATAAATAATAAATATTTTTCTTTCATTTTTGCTCCGTTAAAAACAAATATTTTCCTTTCTAAATAAATTTTTAACAAAAAATTTCAATCACTTATATTTATTAATTCTCAAATTCTAATTTTATTTAACTAAAAATATAATTATATATATTTTAAAGAGAATAAGTAATATGAATTACATTTATATTCTATAACATTTTTTCTATAAACCATTTGGAATATTGCTATTGAACTATACCTTTTTATTCGAAATTTGATTGACGACATTTTCCATTGTGTTTTAGAATTCTTTTAAAAAATATTTTTTAATGGGGCTAAACCATAAAAACTTTATTGGTGCAAAATAAAACATTACGACTCTTGCAGATATTGTGAAATGGTCCAATAAATTATTGATCAGCTAAACAAACAATCATAATGTCATTTTTTATCTATTTTGTAGTCAATTTGGCAAGTAAATTAAAGTCCTTTTTTAATAAAAATTATATCCAACATCGTTTCTAAATATGTAGATCATAAACTTTTCAGCAGTTTGAAAAAGAATATTTTTCTAACAGGTATAATGAATTAAATTAATATAATTATTTCATGATTTTGTGCATATGAAGCTTAACTAAAATCTTAATATTAACTGAAACTTCAATATTTTTAACTTATGCAATACATTTTGAAATGCACGTGAAACTGTTTATGAAACTTAATTAATGCATTAATGAAAGCAACCGATTAAATTTCCATAATGTTACCTGTTTCTTTTATTCCTGTTATGCATGTATCAAATTCATATTTTTTTCTTCCAAATGTTACTGTCTTCTAAATTTCAGTTACTTAAAGAACGTACTTTAAAAGTCAAGAAGAAGAATAGAATAAATCAGCAATATTTTGATTAATTTATTTTTTATTTTCAAATATGAACATAATAATACACATCTGCAAAAAACAAGCAATAGGGCAACAGATATGTACTTAAGTTTTTCGTTTTAAAAACGTAAAAAAGGAACATGTATAAATATCGTGAACAACAGGCATTTAACAAAAAGTATTTACACTATATACAAGCAATACTGGCAAAGGAATAACAGTATCCATCTTTCCTCTAATTATGCAGACTGAATATGAGCATTTTGGTGGGTCTGTGACATAAGTTTGAAAAAAAATTTCTGACAACTTTTTCAAAATTAAGATGATTTTAGAAAAATGAGATAGTGGTGCATTGTTACAATGACCTTTTCTAATAATTATGAAAACTGATATAGCATGAACTTCTATAATAATGAAGTGATATTTCTACGAAATATCAACTCTTAACGAATTTAGAGATAAAAATCATTATATTGAATAAAAATTGTTAGCACTGATAATAAAAATTTACGAATTATCCAAAATTTATGTTTAGATAATAATAACTTCACAGAAAGATATCCTAGCTCGTTAAGTAAAGTCTGAATAATGACAATGAATTACATTCATGAATAAGAAGTAACATTCACAGCTCGCGAAACTAGTACTGAAAGAGAATGCTTTTCAAACATTTGAAAGATGAAAAGTAAAAAAATTTGCATTGCAGGTTTAAAATATCTTGCTATAATAATAATTTATCATAATGCCTTTTAAGTGAGCATAATATTACTACAGTATGTATTATGACAAAGGAAACAACAAAAACAAAGAGTTCTACTGCAGATGAATCTAATACTTTTTTCCTCCTCAAGAGGCCATCTGATGATTGATTAAAAATGGATAATAGTTCTAATTACTATTCAGGTTAACAAAGTTCATTCGGCTGTTGATGGTAGTCTAGATTTACCTCTTGTGCAGAATCCATTTGTGCCATCTGGTCCCCTGGGCATACGGATGGTTTTAACTGGAAGACCCTGCAGCAGGGAGCCCGTCGAAGACGAGGAAGACCTCACAAGGTTCGAATCGGACATCATCATCTGTTCCCTTCGTCTGCGCCAGGGGCTGGGGGCATCGGAAGGCTCGGCACCACCCTTCTGAAGACGATCTCTCGATCCATAATGCCTGTTAGCCAGAGAGGCGAATGATGAATTAGGATCATTGTAGATAACCGGATGGTAACTGTGTCTTCTCGGGAATTTATTTTCAAACGGATTGCTGATGGGAGACGAGGACAGGTAACCGGAACTCTGAGAGCTCACCGATCCACTGGAACTGCGCCTGGATCTTTTCTGTTCAGTTGTAGTTTCACCTTCGGTAGATTTCTTTTCAGCATTAGAAGATTTCCTGTTCTTCTTCTTCTTCTTGGGACTTTCTTTGGGACTTGGATTTTGGTTTTCGGCAGGAGGAGCCTTTTTGGGACTTTCTGGGTTCTTTTCTTTGTCTTTGATGACTACTGAAGTGACTGTGATACCGGGTGCTTGAATGCTCTCCAGAGCTTTCCTAGCAGCGGCATGCTCTTCAAACTCAACGAGGGCACAGATTTTAGACTGGATTTCTGGATTCTTCGATAGGAATCGTTTCACATCGGATGGGATTGATCCACCAGGTCTTAGGATTCTGACTAGAGCAATGTCTCCACATAAGGAAAACATCTCGCTGACGTTATCCACCGATGGTTTGTCGGAGCTGAAACCAGAAACAATCACTGATCTTGATGTCACAGTCTCGTCATAATCTGGAAGAGGGGTCAGTCTCTTCACTTTGGTGCCTTCCGAATTCAAAGCAAGCATAGTCGATTTCTGAACTGAATAGGCTACAGCTTTCCAGTTGCGACTCAGGCTTCTTACTTTGCGGAAAGATGCCAAGAGTTTCAGACTGACGTATCCTTCTTTATTGCGTCGGACATGCTTCAAGAGGAATGGATCTTTAAGAATATTTGCATCAGAAAGATAATATTCCACCATTTTCAAAATAGCATTCGCCGTCTCCTCATCGGGGATATCCGAAGAAGAAGATTTTGGCTCCGAGCTTCCACATTCAATTCCAGAATCTTTTGGATCAGAATCGGATAGATTTGGTCCATCGCTGTGGTTACCACAAGAAGACGTCTCATCATCTACGTCTATTAATTTCGTAGAAGGCAAATTCACCGGCTCCATATTCTCAATTGTAGCTACTTCGGCGCTCATATTCGCTTGTAAATATTCCCGAAGCAAAAAAGCGTGCAAGATTCAAAGTGGGAAAAATCAATTCTCCAAAAGCGGGAAGATTCGAAAGAAGCAAACTTTAAAGGATATCTTCTCTCCGACTTCCCGAAGTGGCGAAGATGATCACTGCTGCAAAGATCTGATTAGAAATTGAACTCAGGCAACTCTTTTTATGCTTGTCGGAATGCGCGGTTGCCTGTGATTGGTCGTTGGAAGAAACGAATGATTGCCTCTTCCACGTCGTCCGTCGTGACAGAGAGACGGATTACTCATCATCAGATGGTGACGTCACGAGACGAAAGGTGATTTGGAAGCCCCAGTTCTTACTTTCGACCGCGAAACAAGTGCGCGCCGTTCTAATACGGCTTCCGGAGGCACACTTACAGGCAGATGATGATAAATACGGCACGCATGAGAAATTAACAGGTGTGTGTCTGGAAAACGTAATGTTTAAGTAGAATTGCGTTGGTTTGATCTTTTTTTTTCAATTGCAGCTCGTATATTGCTTCAGAATGAAAAGAGTACTTATTTAATCAGATATCTAAGCTATTTGGAAAATAAAGCGAAAAGAGTATGCAATTTTTCCATTAGAATACATATAACCGAATAATAATTTAATTATAACACTGATAGGAATAACTCTCTTATATTTGAGCATGACAAACATGTTTAGGAAGGGTTTTTCTGAAATCAAGTCTAAGAAATAAATTGAAAAATCAATTCCTCACAAGGAAAATTATCACTCCGAAATATTCACAAACAAAATATTCTCAATATTACCCAAACTTAAATTCTGTTGAAGAAAGAATTATTAGAATAAAAGCTTAGTGGGGAAACAGTTATAAAATTGGTTCGACTAAGGGCTATTCAACGTACTTTTATTCGTACACAATTATGCTGTATGCACTCAAATTGCTTCTGTGTAATCAAACAGTTTGTAAAATATTTAAACAACAGCAAAAAAAAAAAAATTGGGAATGTTTGCAATTTTGTAATAATTTCTCTAATTAGAATATTTTATCAATTAGAATCAATTATTTGATTTAAAAAATTATCCTAAATGTATTTTCTTAAATAATAATTTTTAATAAACTCATCTTTGTTGTTTTAGATATTTAAAGTATAGTTTAATAATGCTATTTATTTTAAAAAACTGCTATGAAAAAAAATGCGATTAAATGTTTCAAGATTGAGGCGCATCCAAGTACATTCAAAACATATATTTTTTTTTTTAAATCATGCTTAATTTCAAACCGATAAGATTTTATTTTCGAAATAAATATATATTTAATAAAAATAATATATGAGAATTATAAAAAAATCTAATAAAAGAAAACTTAAATTCTAACAAAGAAAAAAAATTCTGATTGATGGGGCAATTTTTCTTTATTATTTCATTTAATATTTGTTTTTACAATATTCTGCATATCGCAAAAGAAATAAAGCTGAACAAAGCTTTTGTCAACATTTAATAATTCCATCTTTGTTATTCTATCTTTCATGTGCCATTTGTAAATTTTCTTTTCTCTATCAAAATTTTATTCAACATGCTTGATTATTTTGTAATCTGCATTCAAGATTACAAAATTGTTCAAAACGAACATTACTCTTAAATTTCAGACCAAACTTCTCCCAACCAGCATTATATAATACTTGCATCAAACTAGGTGCTGACGAAATTACCGCAGGTACTTAAGATCTTTAATAGCAGAAATTCATACAAAAAATACACTAAAGTGTTGATTGATCAAGTAAAATATATTTTGTGTAGAATCTCTACTTATAATAAAAATAAAAGTGTGTGTGTGTTAGTTCTCGGCAGGCCAGACCGTTTTTGACCTACAGCTACCAAACATAGCGCATATTTAGCTTAGAGAGCTGGAATGGAAACCTCAGAACAATTTCTTCCTTTCTTAAATTTTTAATTAATTAAAATTTTAGTTGAAAGTTTAATTAATTAAAAATGAAGCTAAGGAGAAAATTAAGCTAAAATTATGGTTTTTCTGCAATAACAACCAAAAATGTTTGTGCACAAAAATAAATTTTACACCATTTCAAATTTTTTTTTAAATATTAATTGTATCATTTTTATAATCGCAAGAATTTGCAATAAATCTCGGAAATTTTTTTAAAAATATTTTTTTACCCGATTTTTAACAATAGATTACACCTTTGGCCTGAAATTCAAACCATTTTCTATTCAGGATGGCATACATAATTATTGCGTAGATACAATGTGTCACATTTCATCCATTCAATATTCCTGTTTTCGAGTTATTTTATTCAATTATAGAAGTATATACATACTTTTTTTTGCTAATTAAAGTCTAAAAGGTCAAAATTCAAAAAATTTGAAAGTCAAAAATTTGATGATTACATCATTTATATGATATTTTGTACACAAGTAACTAAAAAGTTGAGAAAAAAAATGTCTCATATAAAAGAATGGCCCAATAACGGAAAATATTAATAAAAAATGAGAATGTATACAAGTAAAATATTTAAAGAAGAAAGTGAAGGAATTATTTAATATTTTGAAATCGAAAATTGGAATAGAAAAAATTAAATAAACTAATAAAAAATTCTAATTCATGATTAAAAATATATTTCTGTAATTTTATAATCTCTAATGATAATTGAAAAATTTTATAGAATTATTTATTCATTTTCATATAACTTTATCATTTTTATTTATTTATAATTGACTTTCAAACTACTCTAAAAAATTTTTTTGGATTTCGAGCTTAAAATAACAGACTGCAACCCAGTATTTTCATATATGATCGCATTAGGTAATATAATAGATCGCTCAAATATAGGGTGTTTTTTTTTTACAATTGCAATGGCCAATCCAAATTTTTGAAAAAGAAAGAAAATAATTTTGAATTCTGTATAACTTTATTTCATTGAGAATATTAACATCATTTTATTGTTAGTTTTCTATACGTCCAAATCAAGTTATTTATGAATTATTCTTTTTTCTCCAATTACTACCAATAAATATTTTATGCCATTCATTTTTCGTAACAGTCGACCAATTTTCTCCAATAATACAGACAATCGCAAATGTTAACCTTGTATTTGAGAGCCCTTTTCATTTGCACAACATAAGATTGATCGCAAATATAGACTGTATACATGTAGTTTATTGCACTCATAAAGCTCCACCCACACTTAAAAAAGCCATGACTTTGTTAGTTCGATATCGATGGGAAATAACTTTTTTCCAAAAATTCTTGTACCTGATAACTTCTTGTATTGACCATATTTAGCCTGGTTTAGGGTAAAAATTTATGAAAGAATCTATTCAGGCTCAAATTATTTCTGAGAAAAAATAAAATCTGACAGAAGTGAATTAAGAAAATTTTTACATTAAAGTAAAAGTAAAATTGTGCTAATAGTCATAAAATGTTATCGATAAATTTTGAGTGGGAAAATTGACGCAGGAAATAAAAAAAATTTCTTGCTAGTTACGTTACTGAAATTCTCTGATCCAGCTTGTTAGTGACGTGAGAAAAGATTTAATACCCAAGATATTTGCTACTTTGAAGTAAAATTTTCTTGAAAGCATTGTGGCATCGACTATTCCAGTGATTATCAAAATTTTTGGAATTTAAGCGATTTTGGTGAATCTAGAGATTTTAAAATGCTGCTTTTTAAAGGCTAAACTCAAATAGTATAGTAGTAGTCAACAAACAGTTTTTGCAAAATAATCAATATTTTTTTAGTGTGTGTGTGTGTTTGTGTGTGCAATCATAAATTTTCAAGCAGAATCGTGGCCGAAGACAGAGAGACACTTTCGAATTTTAAAACTTTAACTTCGTTTTTATTCCATCCCTGGAGGCATAATTTATGTACAAGCATTAACGACGAAACCCATCACGCAGAACAACCAGAAGAGTGAAAAATGAAGAAAATCTAATGAATCTTTTAAAAGAATGTGCTAGGCTTGAAATTTTTTTATCTCTTCACTCTGAGTGTGGGAACTTGTCGATCTCAGCAATTTTGCAGATATTTTGTTGCATTAATTAAATAAAAAGAATGGAATTTGATCAGAAAATAAAAGAACAGTTTAGTATGAAGATAATATGGGCTAAATTAAACTAAAAATTATGAAATTAATTAAGTTTAAATTAGATTTTAAAATATAATTACACACACACACACACATAAAACAATGGTTTTCACACATTTTTATAGGATTTTATATAACATTCCGTTAATTTAAAAAACTATTTGAAATAATGTTTTAACTGCCTAATTTAGCATTTCCTTTCTTAGTAATATTTTACATTGTAATTTCCCTGATAATAATACTTTATGCAGAAATTAAAAAGAGATATATTTTGTCTTATTCTTCTTGAACAGCTTTGTTAAAACCACAAAGTTGTAGACTGATATTTTGATAATATGTACTTTAGAAGTTCTAGAATGCAAAATTCCATAAAGAGACGTAGCAGGAATATCAGGGAGGAGTAAAGTCTTAATATCCATGCTTCGTTCTATCTTTTTCCATGAAATGAACACTGGTGTCTGATAATGACTGCTTGTTTTATCTTGATGCAGTTTTGCTGATTGATAGCATTGTGACTGAGGAAAAAATATTTCATACATGAAGATCGGGGATAAATATATTAATGATAATATGTGATCTTCCAGTGGTTCATTGTCTATTCTTTCATTTTGAATGAAAACAATTAACTATCATCAGTTCTTTAGATAAACTTTGTTTAGATTCTTTGAACCAGCCTTTAGGATTTTTCTCTTTGTTGATAATAAATTGATTTTTTTAGTCATTTAAATAATCCCAAGGCTCATTTATTGTTGCATTTTTTTTTCAATTATATTTTAGACAAATGTTTTTTATAGAAAATTTTGAAGAATGTTCA
Organism: Argiope aurantia; assembly: GCA_026543865.1. Classification (NCBI taxonomy): domain Eukaryota; kingdom Metazoa; phylum Arthropoda; class Arachnida; order Araneae; family Araneidae; genus Argiope; species Argiope aurantia. Next base: position 122,921 of record JAPMOR010107054.1, read on the forward strand.
GTAATACAGCATTCAGAAAAATGAAAAAGATTACATTTTGGGGCCTTTTTAAAATTCAAATTAATGTTAATATTTTTTTTTTTGCAATTAATACCGAATATGTTAATGATTTTGCAACAAACTTTCAAGAATTTTACTTTTGTATTAAAGATATCATCATAGCAATATTAAAACAGCATTTTCCCCTTGGATACATAGTTGGAGTAATTTTTCAACTTATAGCTTGATTTCGGTACTTATAATAAATGTAAATGCAGCAAAGGCGTTAAACTGGTCAAAACTGCCAGTGTTATAAATTTTAAAGCCTGTTTCTAAATTCAAGTAAAAAATTGTGATAAGTGTTCTGCAAGTGTTTTACGCACTATTAAAAAATATTTAAAATGTGAATAAAATTATAAAAATACATTAGATAATAAAATTTTGTTGCGCACTTGTAAAAGAGATTTTCATAGAGCAAGAGAAAACAATTTGAAACCACTATACTAATCGATTTCAATATATCTCTGAAGAATGCTTGAAAATATTTAAAAAATCTGATGATTCAAAAATTCAAGAAATTGGAAATGAACATTAAAAAACCCTTTTTTATATATTTTGTTTTGTTTTATAAATTGTCTTTCTTTTATATGTCTGAATTAGACACAGAAATTTTTGAAACTGACGTTGTATGTAAGATTGTAATTAAAACAAAAAGAGAGAAGCCGAAATCTAAAATAAAATCGAAAATACACTGATATTTTTAATCAATTTATTCTTATATTTTCTGGTATTGATTGCAAAGTTAAATAAGCGTTCTCGAATGGCATTAAAAGAAATTACAATAACAAATGACAACAATAAATTAAATTAACTTCGTAGAGATTCACAAAACTAAATATTTAAGCAGCATTAAAGTATCGCTTTTGAAATGGTAGTAAAGGAAATAATGGCAATATACCATAACAAAACAAATCGAAATAAAATTTTACGAGATATTGAAAGACGTCAAAATACTAAAATGTCATTTTTTGGGGTAGATTCCTTATTGGAAGACTACTTATATCAATAGTTCTCATAGCACGACTTTGGGAAAATTTCTGCAGATTTTCACGGATTATAGTATTATATATACACATGTTTGTGTGTGCGTGCGTGTATATGTGTGTGTGTGTGCGTGCGTGCATATATGTGTGTGTGTTTGTGTGTGCGTGTGTGTGTGTGTGTGTGATTGTGTGTGATTGTGTGAGTAATGATAAGCGTTAAGGATTTAATTAGAGCTTAAGAACTTAAAATGTCAGCAATTTTTTAAAGAGCGTGCTCGAATTAATTAAATAAAAAGTGGGTTTTGGATCAGGAAATCACTTAATCAGGTTTCGATCACTTAATAGTACAGCCGTTTCAGATTCAATAGTCATTTCTCAATATCAATCTTTTACAATGTGGTTCCTGCTTTTATTGATTAATACATGGAATTTACATCTAAACAAAATGTGTTATTTCTGTGAGTTTTTCACTTTCTTTTTATTTACAGCGTCACAATTTTTCAAGATGCTGCTGATATTTTTTTAATCAGGAAATCTATAGCTTTAATTCTTTTCTTATTCAAACTGTCTACTAATTTTGGCTTTTGTTTACTGTAAATATTTATTTTAACCAATCAGAATTAAAGAGAAGAACTTCACAGTTTTTCCTGATTTTTAAATTTATTATTCATGTATAAAAATATTCATTTGTCATCTCACCAATTTTAAGTTTCAGAATTTATTATGTCAGTATTTTCACTTTTAACATTTTTCTGAGGGAAGAAAAGAAATTTGTAGCTTTACCGATAGCACCATGGCATGATAATGTTTTAAGCTTGATTCGTCTGCCTTGTCTTCATCTGCTATAATTGCAAAAGCCGTGCGAAACGGCTTTTACTTCAAGCAATTTACAGAAGGATTATCATCCTAAAAACATTACTATGTCAGTAAAAACGAAAGTGGAAATTCAACTTCAAAATTGCTATTTTTATATTAAAGTTGTATAAAAATAATTTTTATGCACGAATTATTAAGGTAAAGAATATGAAGAAAGTAAGAATTACTTAACTCCAGAATTATTAAGGAAAACAATAAGATTTCGATTAATTCTTTATTGATTGAAAACCTTATTACAATTTGTAAATCCCTTTCTTAGAGATCACTTATTATTATGAACATCGTGCCAGATTTGTTCAAAATCTAATGATCTGCCCAGGTGAATTTTGTATTCTATGTATTAAGATTTTAAACCTATCTTTCACCAGATTACCTGAAAGTATGGAAAGTTAAAACTATAAAAACGTTAAAATTAAAAACGAGAAGAATGCTTACTGCGATATTGCGTCCATGAAATTATCAGTAAATAAATGTCCTTGAAGAAAAGAGGTACAAGGTTGGGTAGATATCAGGAGAAAAAGCAGATGGAAGTTGCATTAGCTAATATTCAAAAGAGCAGACTATTTACTCAAAACTGGATAAACATTAAAATAGCAGAGAAAATATATAAGGTGAATATTTCTATCTTTATTCAACAAATTAAAACGAAGAAATCTAGAATTATCGAAGCAATGTGATGTATAGTAAATGAATCATGCGCTATCGTCTGATACTGATCACAACACTTCTAGTTGCAATTCCTGGAATTCAGATATTTTCTCAAATTAAGATATATTACAAAGAAAGTTAATCACAAAAGTGTAGAATGTCATCAACTTAGTATAATGTTTCAATATATACCAAAATCATAAGTGAAAACCTAGACATTGCAGCCAATATCGATCAGTAAGAATATCAGTTGATGCAATTATTGAGACGAAATAATTCAAGGAAAGCATTCTATGTTTTATTCGACAAGAACACAATATTAGTTTTAGTTAATTACATTAGTTAATCTCTAAAACGTTTGTTTAATTTGAATAATTGCATCCCTCCGCACACATATTGACTCGCTTTTGACTTAGCAATATCTGAATTCGGATACTATAGATATGTACTTTAAGATTTCTAATATTAATTATGCCTAATATGTATTTCATTGCTTCCAGTTTATGCTACCGATAAATGTAAGGAATCATTTTATACTAAATCGATGCTTCTATACACTTCGCAATTAGTTTTCTTCAGGTTCAGTAGTAATTTTTGAATAAATCTCTATTACAACAGCTATAATTCATTCATGATAATAAATCGATGTTTCTCTGCACTTCGCAATTAGGTATTTTTTAGTTTCTGTCATAATTTTTGAAAAAAAATCTCTACTACAACAGATGTAATTCATTCATTTCAAATTACGTTTATTTACTTTACAATTAACAGATATTATTTCTCAAACTTTAGCTCACTTCATGCAAGTAAATCTTGTTAAAAAGGATATACGTATGTATCCGACATAAAATCTGGAGGAAAAATTCACCTTTCCACTTGTGAGAAGTAGAATATTTCTGTTTTTTAATCAATATTTAATATTTTTAATCTAAGTTTTGAAAATACTTTAACAAAATAATTTTTTTGCGAATGCAGTGTTATTTGGTATATGCTATTTAGATACGTATTTCCTAATGATACAAATTTTATTTGGAATTCAATAAAAGAAAGTGAATGGATTGGCAAAAATTTATTTTCAGTCATTAATTTTTAAACAAATATTTCAGCAGAAAGAACACAATGCATTTCTACAAAAGTGCAATGTCTATAGAATTGTACCTTGTTCACCATATCTTTCATTGTTCCGAAATTTCAATATCTATTCTGAATGAAAAACTATCAGCATTACTATCAGCAGTGGCAACTAGTGCGCATAAAATAATATGAAACTGATAAATAGCATTTTTAATTCATATTTTATCAGTTGTTGTTAAAATAGCACGTGAGTCTGATATCTAAGTTATAAAACAACTTTGAGATAAAGACTAAACACTACCTTCTTTAATATTCCTCTTTAGATAAATGGTTTCTAAGTTAGGAAATATCACATTATTTTCAAAAGTTCAAAAGTTTTATTTGTTTTAGTAAAGAATTTTTGACATATTACTAAAAGAATACGAGTAAGTTTTGAAATCGCTCTATCTATG
>JAPMOR010107054.1:127002-168590 GCA_026543865.1 Argiope aurantia
TTTTATTTTACCAAGTAATAAAAAGTATCCAATTTAAAAACATTTTTACGTAACTATAATTTAATAAGTTCTAAAATGTAAATTTTAAAAAAAGAAATTATGCTGAGATAAGCTATTTCCAAAAACATTATGCTTCTTTGAAGTAAAACGGTAAGATTACTCACTCAAACGACAGTGTTCCGTATATCAATTTATTTCATGATGAAAATTTCAAATGTATGAGCTCCACGCGTCATTCCATTTCACGATGAAAGTTCAGGCAAACTGTTTTCGAAATAGACAAGACAGTCGTAGATTCTGTAAAAAAATTGAGAAATACAATTAAAAGAATTTCTAAAATTAATTTGAAGGTCGTTCTTTAAAAGAGCGACAATAATTTCACTTCAATAAATCAGATGTTTAGAAACAATTATTAAACTAACAAATAGTTGAAGAATTCTCTTTCAAAAAACGGCAGAATAATTATTTTAATTGCTTAATTTAAATAAAGTTCTGTAATTTAAGAAATTTTTACCAATGATGTTAATTGATTAAAAAAAACTTTTAGAGAGATGTTTTAATGGAACCAATCTACTCCGTGGCAGAGTTACATAGGGAATTAACTATTCATTTAAAATTGCAGTTACAAATAAGTAGATCTGCACTTTGTAGTGTTGGTTTGGTCTTTTTTTTTCTCCCCTGAAAAAGGTTCAAAGCATTTAAAAACGAAATAGACTTGGCGCATATGAAGTTCAGCACATGAGCTGGAATTAATGCGTGACAATATGAGTGAATTTCAATCCCTTACCCATATATTTCCCCCATATATTTCCTTCCAAGCTTTCTTTCGCTTTATATTTTTGGCATGCAACATATATTCTACTTTTCCCCGCTGTTTGTAAAAATTTATAATTCTGATTCATTATTTCTTTTTATCTTATATCAAGTCCAAAAAGTATTTTTTCTGAATTCATCTTTGGGAAAAACAGAATAAATCAAAAACGAATAAAAAGAAGCGAAAAATAAATATAACGAAAGGAAATATTAATATTTGACATTTTATTTTAATGATTCAATTATTAAAATTAGATTTTTTTTAAAAATTTCTTTACAATTTCGTTAAATACATTTCACACTTTATATAAATATATTTTGCTTATTTTGTATTTTTAAGATATGTCAGTATCTTTTATTAATCTTATTTAAATCTCCCTTAATAATAGTATTTCTTTATCCTATTTGATTGAACCTTGTGAGCTATTTTGCGAGATATTTTATACTCAAATGAAAGATCTAAACTCAATTTAATATGGAGTATTCCAGCTGCGCACCAGTGGTACACGAGAACTTTTAGTTGGATAACGGAACTTATTTTCTGGATGTCCTAAATAAATAATTCCAAACTGAGTTTAAAAATTTATTTTTAAAAAAATATTAAGAAAGAAAAATAAAAGTAAGAAATAAAAATTTTAATTCTGAAACGGGTCTTATTAAACAATGAAATTATCCTCCCAACTTTTAATAAGTAGTGCAATTAGATTCAATTTGCTTAACATTCATTTGTTCAGGCAAGTCTACATTTTCAATCGTATTTCTTAATAAAGCTAGTTAAAAAGTCAATTAAATAACGTTGAAAATGAAAATAATAAGAGGCATTAAAAATAAAATAATTACATCACCATTACCCTATTAATTATCATATAATTGATATTTCTTATTATTCTTTGTTCTTTTGTAACGTCTTTTGAAAATACATTCATCCATGAAAAATGTTAAAAAGTGAGCTAGACAATATAGATTAATAACAAATTATACCAATGATTTCATTTTAAAAATAAATTTATAACAAAACATTATCTAAATAATAAGAAACCTATAAAAATGCTAATAGAGGAGACAAAACTCAGAATTTTATCTAAAAATTTCGAATATTTTAAAATGCTTGTTTTTTCGAGTAAAAAAGCAATTTTACAATTTCACTTGTAAGCAATTTTACACTTTCCATATCAATGCCTTTCTTTCAAAATTTAAAAATCTTTTAATTTTTTTTAAATTTATTTCAAATTCTGTAACAAAGAATTTGGGGAAAAAAGTATTTTATCTGTTTATTTATCGAAGGAAAGGCAAAAAAAGTGAGCAGCATATAAATACAATCACGGTGATATCTGTGATTTGAAATGAAAGATCTTAAATTCTTACATATTTTAAAGAAACTTGAATACTAGATGAATAATTGTAATTTCGTAATGAAGTTTAAGAATAATTCTTACTTTATACTTAAACATAATATTTTATTTAAATAATAAGTAAATAAGTATTGATTTTCAGGTCCACATTAATTTGTATGACAGGAGAAATCGGAAATATTTTTATATTATATTGAATGAAATATCAGGTCATCTTTTAAGATGAAATTTTGATATCATTTTAAATAGAATACAAAAGAAATTTCTTATTAATAGCCGGTTTTCAGCTAATTAGTAAGTAATTATTTTGCTGTTAACTAGTAAATTGAAATTGCAATACTCTAATAAGCATAAAGTGAAAATACCCCAAGTCCATTATATGGTTCGTTTTATTTTATTCTATTTTTTGACAAGAAATCGGAGGGTTAAAAACGTGGATATAGTTTCCAAAAAGAACAATTTACAACAACTTTTAATAATTATTTTCCTCGTACAAATGAGCAAAAATTCAAATATAATTGGAATACAAAGAAGGCAAAAAAAAAAAGTTTCGTTTTCTTTAAGTGCTTTATCTTTTCTTTCTGCATTATTTACCGTTATCTGCATTTGTAAGGGAAATTATTTTAAACTTTCTTTATGAAATAACATTTTCTAGAATGAGTTTTTTACTACTTATTTTATCTTAATTGAAAAAAATAAGGCATTTAATCTTAAGTACATCTGTAATCTAAAACATTACACGTTGGTAAAAACGTGTAATAAAAATGAAATCTCGCCATTAAAGCTTGATGCACATTAAACAACTGAAATATATGCAGATTTTTTTCCAAGCTTGATTTATTTATTTCATTCATTTATTCATAAAATTCAAAGATTCATTAAAAATCTTTGCTACAATTTTTATTGTATAATCTTCTCATACAAGTGAAATAAGAAACCATAGTGAAACATGTTTTTTTTTCATTAAATAATTTTGTTTCTATTCATGTTTTGATTACTTTTTTAAACTAACCTTATAAGAATAAAATTCTTAATTATTTCTTCCAGTAATCGAATTGTTTTAACCATTTATTCTCCTACCCAGTTTTAATGACGAAAAAGCATTTTAAAAATAACATATTTATATTAAGCAGTATAATTTCTTGAAGAGAAAAATTTAAAAAAGAATCTCAATGTGTTATCAATAAAAATATTGTTATAAATTTCCTTCAATTTGAAAACGACTTTTATCAAGTCATTTGATATCAAAGGAGAAAGTGTCATATGTTTAATGGGAATACCCGAAAGTATTACAGGTGATTTTGTCGTATTATGCAAGTTATAAAAGAGATAGATTAAAGTGTTTACGAAATACTGCTTCGCTTTACGACTTTGTAACTATCTCAAGTGGTTCAAAAGATAATTTCTTCAAAAATAAAAAAGCAAAAAGCATATAAAATAAACGCTCTATTTAATTTATTTCTGATCAACATATAAAGAGTTATTCGTATAGATTATATTGCTCAAAAAATTTAATTTATATTTCTAAAATATGTGGTGACATTTTTGAAGTATTTTTTTTATCGTTGATGTATATATAGTTCATGGAAAACAGCCATTGCAAATTATATGTGAATGTTTGCCAAAGGCAGAGAAAAATTGCTGGTTACTAAATTTATATCGTTGAGAAATTTATTTTGAATTTATATATGGTGCAAAAATATTTTTTGCATATAAATAAGTTTGAAAGTTAAAACAGAAAAGTAAAATTTCTTAAATTATTTATTATTAAGTAAATCTAGTTAAAAAATTTTAAAAACGCTCCTAAGATTCTGAGTTATATCCTCTTAATTATATTTGTGGCAAATTCTGAAGTGAACAATTTGCGCTGCAGAGCATCATCAGACAGATCGTAGACATATGCTATTCGCTTTTATTTTTATTAAGTACTTAAAATATTTTTCCTGAAATTATGATTACAATTAATTTAATATTAATAAACAATAAAGCATTTAAAAACAAAATTAAATATGATAACATTCAATGTCAATAGAATTTTTGTATGAATTACTAAAATTACATAATTCCAGTTAATTTAGGTATTGTTTTCGGTGATAATCTTTTTTTAATTTAGATACTTAAATCCACCAGCAACTTTAAAATCGTTCAAATGATTGAATATTTGGAAATTACATATTTTTTCAGCTGAAATTTTTCATTTAACTCAACTATCTGCAAAAAATATTCTGCAATAGCACTTTATAAGAAAAGCATTTTAACTCTCTGACTGTGAAGTTCATTACCAGATGAATTTTGTCCATGAACTATGCATTGAAGTTTGTTGGCTCTTTGAAAATACATCACATTCTCCGCCAGATTTACGTCCTCGTGACTCGAGAAGAATTCTACGAACTCATCAATAATCCTTTGACTTTTTTTGTCACGTTTGTTTCTGCTATTTGGAATTTATTATCTTTCAATTTGTGTATCTAGAATGTTCACTTACCAAAAGTGAATGAGTTCTATGTGCATTTTTTAAATAGCAGTTTTAAGTAGGAGATATTTATTATTTTTTTTAATCAGCTCAAACCCTTATCAAAATACTTTCATTTTATACGGAGAAATTCCGATTTCAAATCTGATAGTTCAAATGAGTTCATTTTGGTTGAAGCTAATGTACTGGGAAAAAAATCTTTCTGATTTTTGGGATGGTTATTCCCGTTATGTAAGATTAATAAAAACTGAAAGAGATGAAGACAGGGCCCCTGCTTTCCTGGGCGTTCTGAATAATTAAGAGAACGTTCACATGCACGTGTATCCTTAAGAAACGTGACTGGTTGTTTCGCTGCCAAGAAAGGGAATGCGCAAAGAAGTGATGTTTACAGCTGAAGCCATGTAACAAAGCTTATTTTGCGAAGGAATTTCATTGCAGAGTGACTGGGATCCAGAACTTACAGAAATGATATATAGAAAGAATTTTAACAAATTTCACAGGTCAAAATAAAACGATATTCTTAAATGCAGATTAAATAAATTTGTAAAGATATTTTTACTTAATTCCTGTTTCATACCTCTTTACACCAGTTACATATTTGAAAGAAAGGTATTTTGTTCACTCACTTCCTCATCCATTAAAAATATGAAACATTACGAAATTATTGTTCCACGAATATTTCAATCATCTTATATATCGTAATTATCGGCTCATGCATTAATTTAGTTTAAAATTAATTTCATATTGGTGATGGCACCTATAAATTATTTTAAGTAAATTTTTGGATTTCATAATTTATGCTACCATAAACTATAAAATGTATTAAAAAGTAAAAAAATAAAAGGATTATGTACACCCTCTTATTAGTGTGTCGAAAAGAGGGAATTCATATTTTATTAATCGAAATAAAGACATAATGTAATCAAAAGGGATAAAATACTGATTATTCCTTAAATGTTAAAATCTATTGTAAATGCAATTTACTTAGAGTATTTCTACCAGAATCTCATGATTTTACGGTTTTACTTCAGCATTCACATTTTTGATAAAAAAAATTTAGTTCAAGAAAGAAATTAAAAATGTAATAGAAAATAATAATTAAAAAAATTTGATGATCCATTAAAAAATATTGTTAAGCGAGTTATAATATTTATTTTTCTAGTAACAAAATATATAATTTATGCACAAATTAGAATATTTATTCTTAAAAATCTAGTATATTAATAGAAGTTCATTTATGTCACGATGAAATTTTATGTGACTGTATAGGATATGAATGTGAACTTAATAAGAACCGGCAAGTTGAGTATAGTGATTTCATAAGGCATCGAAATGCGAGCTTGACTCCATTAGATTGAAGAAGTAATTAAATCTAAAAAAAATTTAGAGAACTTTTAAGAAATTTTTAATAAAGTACTTAACTTAACTTAAAACTTAACGTTTAATAAGTAAAAAATTATTTATTAAAGCTCTTTGAGTCGAGACAGAAATAGTATGAACGTGAAGTATAGAAAATAATAAGCCATAATGAATATCAATATAAGCAAAAAATCCCAGACATTCATTATATGTAAAAATACATTGTACATGTGATTATGATTCCCAGTTTATTGAAACTTTTCAAGGTGAGCCTTATGTTCTTACGATTTTTGCTTTGATATCTGCATTTTTGATATAAAAAATTATTTTTTTCCTTTTTAATGCAACATTTCTTTTAAAAAAGATTTTATATTTATTATTTACTAGTTCCTTTTAGCGTATTAATTATATTTAATTTCAATTAAATGATTTAGATATAACTTCATTTCCGTGATTCCCTCAAATTTTTAGCTATTAAACTTGCATTAGGTTTATTTTCTTTCAGATGTTCAGCTTATTCAGTACATGGGCCTTTCAAATGGAGACCAGTTCCGTTACGTAATAGCATTAAAAAAACGTAAATGTGCAGATCATCTATCTTTCCAATTTTAAGAAAATGTAATTATATGTTTTCTATTTGTCTCGTAAACTACACATGTATTAAATAGAACCATTCTTTTTTAGCTTTCAACAAAGGAAAAATATGGTGTGATTAAATATTTGATGAACCATCAAAAACAATTTGAATATAAGGACAATAATGTAGACTATTATTGGAACTTATACAAAAAATTTTTTTTTTTTAAATTGTCAAAATTGAAAAAAATTTGAACGATTAAACAGGTTTTATTAAAAAGATTTTAAATTTTTAAATGGTATCAAATTTATTTCTGCCGCCTTTGGACATTGGCTCCTATTTCGTCTATTTTTTATTTCATATGGAGCTCATATATCATCAATGGTCAGCTGCCCTCCATTATTCACCATTTTCGAGAAAAGTGTCAAAAGTACTACTTCACTTTACAATCTCTCTGACGAGAAAACTTAACAGTCCCCTCTGCTACAACCACACTGCCAATTTTGAAAAAAAAAATTATATAAAAATTATTGACCCTTAAAAACGTCATGAAAATCGGTTTGCTGTTATCGCTCAAAAAATTTCGATAGATAAAACTTTTGTAGAAACCCAGACCTTTAATAACTGAACCGATTTTACCAATTTGTAGACATTGATAATCAATGAGAATTCTCTATGCTTTATTATTCATGTTTAATTTTAAATGGTATTTACTTTTTTGTGATAAGATGCAATTCTTCAGAGTTGAATGATATGACTAAATTGATATTAGTAAGATATTTGGTGAGCAGCTATTATTCAATAGTTTTTATTCAAACAGTTCCCATTTTAAAAGCAATGAATACAAAATACTGGAATATAAAAAATAAAATAAAAATGAATACAATGAATATAAAAATAGTCAAGTGATAAGGCTAGAAAAAGTAACATTAAATTATTTTTTGTGTGAAAGAGTTTACAAATTGCAATTGAACATGGCATTTTTTGTAATAAATAATCTTGGAAAAGATAATTTATTAACACGCACATATTTTAAGAGTTTTCAATGGCTGAAGATTAAAGCCAACAGTATATACATGATTATCAAATTATTTATGTGTTTATGAAATACATGTCCGAGGGTCTAAAATATACGGACACTCGAACAGACATATTTCAAAATTATCTTGAACAAGACTGTTTTCTTCATATATACACAAAAAGTTTGACAAGAGTTTTATTAAATTCCTAATTATAAAAATGAGAGAAACATTTAAAAAAGGCATCTTTGTTTCAATTTGATGTTACAAGTATTTTCATATATCCGAAATTTTTTTTCACAGTAATTTGAAAGCAAAAAAGTTAACAGAAATCCCTCCTTTAAACTTTTTTAACAGACAGCGTTAAATTAAATTTTGTTATTGATAAGTAAACGCTTTAATAGGTATAAATATAATAGACGTATTTGCAAAGATTTGAGCGATAGACAATTCAACATTATATCATCTTTCAATCAGCATTAAGAAATAAAATTTAATATATCCTCAACAATCAACGTCTCAAAATTTATGTTTAAAACTTATATACTATAAGAGAATTCTACATGGATTTTACTTTTTTATTTTTTGATATTTAAAGATAAATTTTATGATTTTAATAGATACGAGAGAAAAGTTAGTTCCTTCATTGAGAAATTAATTCTAAATTTTAAACATTATTAGTGAACTCTATCGAAATCACTAATTTTGCTTTAGAAGTTTCGTTGGCATGTTTAATAATTAAGTAATTGTTTGAGGTTTTTGCATGCTCTGTTTCTATTAGAAACAAAAATGTTGCAAAAGCATATTTTCTTATTTACCATTATATATATTACCGCATTGAAGAAAGACAGTTGAACCACCATGGCCGAATGGTCATGGCACTGGTCTCGTGATCAAGGGACCTAAGTTCCAATCCCGCTAGAGACAATACGGTTAATAGTATATGTAAATACTTAATTACATGGTTTTATGTTTTCCTTTATTTCCTGTTCCAGAAGACACTGGACATTTCTTTAGTTTACCAGACAAGTGTTCTGGACTTTTCTTACTGTCTCCAGAAGAGTATTCTGGAACTTTCTCTGCTTGAATAAAAGCAGAGGATTTATCAGTTACTGTATTCTCAATTCTGAGTTCAGTTAATAAATTGATTTAGCTCTACCTCTTGTGTGTGTGTGTGTCATTGAGTTCTATACTATAGTTCTACGTGACATTCTTTGGTGGAGGCGGCGGGTACGATTCCAGTCAGCGTGAAAACGGAATTACGAAGAAACGATCGCCTTAAAGGCCTTGAACCAGAATTTGGACTTTATTATCCACTCCCCAGAAAGAGAACAAAAATGCCTGTGGAACAGGAAACTAAACCTATCATTCTCACACCAGCACATCCACAATACAGGAATCCATCTATATTTAAGGGAGACGAGGGACAGGACCCAAACAAATGGCTTAAAGAATATGACAGAGTGTCAAAATTCAACAGTTGGGATGACATGACTTGTCTCGCAAATGTTTTCTTCTTCCTGGACGGCACTGCAAAGCAATGGTTTGAAAATAACGAAGATAAATTGACTTCCTGGGATGTTTTCAAATAAATGTTAAAAGAGGCATTTGGAGAAACACAGCACTATACAAAGAAGGCAGAAAATGAGCTAAAGAATAGAGCTCAAAAATCTGGCGAAAGCACGCAATCGTACATCCAAAGCGTGTTGGTATTATGCCATCAAGTCAAACCAGATATGTCAGACGAAGAGAAAGTGTCTCATCTGATGAAAGGAGTCGCTGAAGATGTTTACCAGGCACTACTGACGAAAGAAATAACCACTACAGAGGACTTTATAAAATGGTGTAGAAAAATCGAAGAGATGCAGCAATAGAGGATCCGTGGTAGGAAATTTGAGAGGCTCTGAAATGTCGTACCAATGGTTGCAATTGACGAAAAATTGGATCTGGCATCACTAATATGTCAAATAGTGCGAGAGGAGGTCCAGCGCCTCATATCTCCAGTAATCAATCCCGAACCCCAGGACAAAAGCATTGAAGCCATTGTTCGAGAGGAAGTGGAAAATGCTTTGGCTCCTTAGTCACAGACAACACCAGAGTGGACAAAGGTCAAACCAAGACACCAACCTACCTATGCTGACGTTGCCAGACGACCTACGCCCGTAGCACAGCAACCACAGAGGAAGACAAATGTCTGGCGCACCCCTGATAGAAGACCCGTCTGTTTCCATTGTGGGCGCCCTGGCCATGTAGTTCGATACTACCGAGATCGCAAAGCTATTTTTGAGACATATCGGGCTAATAGAAGAGATTTCAGCCGTCCGCCGTCGAATGAGGGACGTTATGCCGACCATCAGTCCGAAATTTGTCACCCAGCCCATCACGAGGACGATCGCCGACACGCCGCTATAGATCTCCGTCGCCATATAGAAGATCCAGTCAATCTCCTAGCCGCAGAAATGAGGAAAACTAAGCGGTGCGACCTTCCTTGGGAGTGAGGCCGCTAGTGACAAAAATCCTCCGATGCCGCAACATTGTGCCTCAAAGATGACCGGAAACAAAATAGAAGTAATCGTCGACAATAAGCCAGTACTTGCCCTTATGGACTCTGAAGCCTCATTTTCTGTAATCTCGGAGAAGTATCGTCGCCTGCTGAAGAAAGTTATGTTTCCCACAACTAACAAAGTTCTTTTAAAAGTCGCCGATGGAAATTACGTGAGACCAGTGGGAAAATGTACGCTTCGACTCGAAATCAATGACCGACCTCAAGCTTTTGAATTTATTGTTTTGCCGCAATGCAGTCACGATATCATCCTTGGTTGGGACTTTTTGGGCGCTTCTCTAGCTGTTATAGATTGTGGCCGTTCAGAACCCTACCGTCGGACATCTAGGATTCGCCAGGACGTATGATAGAATAAGAAAGCGATTTCATTGGCCAGGCTTGTACGGAAATGTTCGAAGATGTGTGATGCACTGCCGAGAATGTCAAAAGAGAAAATCTATTCCTCAGAAGCCACCAGGTCATCTCGTGCCTATTCCACCAGCTGCTGCTATTTTCCATCGCATCGGAATCGACCTTCTAGGACGAAGTTCAAAATCTGACGACGGCAACAAATGGATTGTAGTATGCACCGATTATTTGACACGGTACTCAGTCACCAGAGCTTTACCGACGGCGGAAGCTACACAAATTGCCAAATTCCTACTAGAGGACATAATCCTGAAGCATGGAGCTCCACGAGTTATCATTACAGACCGTGGGCAAGTTTTTCAGTCCAAGCTGGTGTCCGATATTAATCCACCATGCAATATCACTCATCGAATGACAACAGCCTCTCATCCGCAAACAAATGGCCTTACAGAGCGATTCAACAAAATGCTAGCAGATATGCCTTCTATGTATGTTGATGTCGAACAGAAGAACTGGGACCAGATATTGTCGTTCGTCACATTCGCCTACAACACTGCCAAGCAGGACACGACAGGTTTTACGCCCTTCTACCTCCTACATGGTACGAGAAGCTGAAACGTCGTTGGATACGATGTTTCCTCTCTGCCCCAACGAGTTCTGTCAAGAAGACGATTACGTTAGTCATCTGATCAATAAAGCAGAAGAATCGAGGCAATTAGCTCGTGCACGCACTCTCGAGGCTCAGCAGAAAGATCGCCGGCATTATGACTCCAAACAAAGGATAGTGGCATACGAACCAGAGGATTTAGTGTGGATTCTTATTCCAGTTCGTAAAAAAGGCCTTTCCGAGAAGCTCCTCAAGAGGTATTTCTGCCCTTATCAAGTTTTGAGGCGGTTGTCCGACGTCACTTATGAAGTAGCCGATTTCGATCCTACTTCTAGAAGGCGGAAACCGAAGGAAGTTGTCCACGTTTTACGCATGAAACCATACCATGACCCAGAATAACAAGACTACCAACATTCTTATAAAATAATGGAGGTTCATGAAAGAGACATTTCTCAAAAGACTACTCACCGTGAAGACACGACAACTTATACTGGCTCTGTGACTCGATCGAGAGCTAGAGCCTCACAATGAAATGTCATAACATCGAGATGCTGTTCTTCTAAGGAGGGAGTAATGCCGCATTGAAGAAAGTCAGTCTAATCTTCATGGTCGAATGGTCATGGCACTGGTCTCGTGATTAAGAGACCTGGGTTCGAATCCCGCTAGAGACAATACGGTTAATAGTGTATGTAAATACTTAATTCTTTGATTTTATGTTTTCCTTTATTTCATGTTCCAGAAGATACTGGACATTTCTTTAGCTTACCAGACAAGTGTTCTGGACTTTTCTTACTGTCTCCAGAAGAGTATTCTGGAACTTTCTCTGCTTGAATAAAAGCAGAAGATTTGTCAGTTACTGTATTCTCAGTTCTGAGTTCAGTTATGTCTGAGTTCAGTTATTCAGTGTCATTGAGTTCTATACTATAGTTCTACGTGGCAATATATATATATATATATATATATATTGAAGAAATTTCTGAATGAGAAACTATAACAATCAATTATTTTTCTTAAACAGTTTTGAACCAAAACATGAAAGGAGTAAGAGAAGTTTTTCCCCCTTCAATCATGTACTTGAATGTAATCGTAAAGGACTTAATGAGTACAGTTGACTGATTTTTTTAGAATCCTAATGTTTACAAACTGATACACTATCAATAAATTCAATCATGCCACATGCTCGATGAAAAATTGTTCAAATTCCTCTACAGAGAAGATATAGTTATTTTTAGGAAGTAAGTGTTTCGGAAATGTTTGTTAAAAATTTGAATTAGATTTTAAATTAAAAACATCCACATTTTTATTTTTTCTTCTATAATTTCGAAGTATATTATTACGTAAAATCCTCCTTATCCTTTCTCAGTGGCACGACGGTCCGGGGTGGGCCCTGGCCTCCTTTAGAATTTTCTTCTAGACCTCTTTTTTCTTGGTCATGGTCTTTCAGTTAATCACTCTTAAAGTGGCGAAATCCCCTTCCAGGCAATCAACCCATCTGAGATTGGGTCGGCCCTCAATTCATGTTCCAGTGGGAAAATCCATTTTAAAATTCCAACCTTTCAAGAGTACCAATTTTATATCAAAAAATTTTTTCTTCTAATTTTACTAAGTTTTCTAATTATTATTAATTGTTTGAATAGCTAGATTTATGCTAGGGTGCGTGCATAATTAAGAATGAATTTATTTAAATAAAATGAAAATAAACGAATAAAGCCAGAAATATTATTATGCTACTGTATTTTCTAGTATAGGTTCGAATCACCTTTAAATTTATTGGGTTTTTAGACATTTCTTTTGATTGTTGAAATAAACCTTTTGTGTGAATTGTAGTTGTAATTTTTCTTTCTCTCGACTTTATAATTTAATGTATTTTTTGATCAGCAGAAAATTCTATTCATTTGTTCTTCTCCTATATGATGCATTTGTTAATTTTTTTAAAAAAATTAAAATTTAATGATCTTTACATTTTTCTAAGATAAAAAACAAAATTTTCGGAAAGCTTCGTTGAAAGTTTATATAAAAAATCAAATCATGAAAGAGAATCAAACAAAGTTCTCAAAAATCTAACTGGTTAATTATTATTCTCAATTACTTGTTTTAAATGCAAAAGGCTTTTTCAGCCATGCCGAAGTATTGAAATCTATGATTTAATTTTAAAACCAAAGATATTGCTATGTAAATATCTATCAATATATTTTATTTAAAATACTCAGTTTTGAGACCATTGCTTGAAAATTTCTGTAAATTAGCAAAGCAGAGAACAATCATGAAATCAAACGCAGCGCACGCAATAGTGTGCCACGTGAGATCTCAAAAGGAAGACGACATCACGGGAAGTCGTCATAACAGCCGGTAATGAGCTGCACGTTTATTTCAATATTAAATATCCATTAGCACCCGGTAATAAAATAACTCCGCTCATGTAAACAAGCTTACTGCAGACATCTCATTTGCTTAAGATTCCAGACCCTTCCTAAAATCCATTATGTACAAATGTACTCCAATCCAGCGAAATGAAAGTCTGCGATAAGTAAGTACCCTGTAACCTTGCCCTTATCTATCTGTATCCGTGACCAGCTAAAAACGCGTCCGTTTCCCTCCCCTCTTTCTCTACGTACCTCTCTCGAAAGAGAGAGTTAAGTGAAATTTTCTTATTTCTTTTTTCTTCCTGGACATCTTAAGTATGCCATTGCTTAACCATCATATGCCAAGGCTTTATTTCCATATTTGTAGATGAATCTTTATACTCTACAAGAATCATAGAATTTTCTATGGCCGGAGTCCAAGAAATCTATTTCAGCATTAACTGAAAGAGATCGTATACCATTTCGCCTCTGTGCAAAAGCCGTAAAGAATGTGAAGTTGGTTTGTTCGGGCATGTAACTTTCACTAGAATAATTTAATGAAAACATCGTTTTTATTTTATCTGAAGGTTCCGGAATTAGTTTATAGATTTGAAAAAATAATTTAGTATAATGAAATATTATGTCACATTTCAGAACATTCAAATCATACTGATGTCTATAGCGGCCGAACTCAAAATGCTAATTTTTGTAGACTTAAGTAAATGGTGTGTGAATAAAAAAATGTCACATTTGCCATGTATGGGAAATCTGATTTACTAATTGCTTGTTGAATAAAAATAAAATTGTTTTGAAGTCCATGACAAACCCTGAAGAACTCGAAGTGAAGCAGGATAACTTGGAAGAAAGATATTATGTATGATTATGAAGATGATTTGTATTTTTTCCTCAAAACTATCAAATGGTATGAATAAAAGAATATATGCAAAAGTTTTTATTCCTATAGGAATATTTTGGATAGTAAAAGAAGTTTTATAATACGGTACTTCTGTGAGTGGAGAAAACAGATATTATTTTTGAGTTTGGAATTTCCAAAGATGTTTTTAAACGACTGTGCAAAATGCTTCATAAAATTAGAACGATTAGTAAATAATATAGTTCTGATCGACTAGTCAAAGGAGACAAATTTGTATTTAACGATTTTCTGTACGCGTGAAAATTGCTAAATAAAGATTATAGTTGAAAGAAAATGTCAAATTACTCAAAGGATAAAAGTAAACACATGCCCTAAAATATCAAAACAGATAGTAACCTTGAGATCTACTCTTTTTGTTTACTTGTTTGCTCGTAAACCAGTTAAGTATGATTGTTATGCTCTGAACAGGCTCAAGACTGGGCACGCGTATGCTATTTTACATGATGGAAAGAGACACTAATAATATTCAGACTTTTCACCCCAGGACTTTATGTTGCTTCATACGCAGTTTTCGAACTAATTTCTCATCTTTACGAATGTTTATGTTCAATATTATATTATGGTATGTGTTGAAATTTTTTTTTGAAAATGGAGGAATACATCTATTATAGAGAAAACTTCTTACTCTCAGGACTTCATTTCATTGTAGAAGTATAGGATGTACTTCGGAGATATATATCAAACTCTCTCTCTCTCTCTCTCTTTATATTTTTATAAACATATAACTATTCTAACACATATTTTTTCAAAATGTTATTGCCTCTTAATCTATAGAGACCAATCAACGTATTATTAATTATTACTGACTATATATGCTCTGAGTTTTTTTATTGCAAAGTTCAATATTGGTTAATTTGGGTTAAGAGAAATATTATAATCATGAAATTTCAAAATCTATTTCAAGAAATTTTAGTGAAGAATATCGATTCATGTAGCTAAATCGGGAGCAATGTCGAACCATTTATTTTTGAGATTTCAAATAAGTTTACATAATCATACATGTAACAAATCTAATCTAATGTAACGTAACAAAAAGTAGTTACATTAGATGTAACTTCTGAATTGTTGAAAATTGATTTGAAGCTTTTTTTTTTTTTTTTTTTTTTTTTGTGGGGAGGAGGAGGATAATTAGTTGAAATAAATTCTGTATTTTTCAATCATTATCATAACTATTTTAATATACGTTTGTGTTTCAGTTGGTTTCCCTTAAAACTCCTTAAATCCCATTGCCTTATGGATTAAATAGTTCCAAATTGCTTTTATAGTAAAAAAGCAAAGAAAAAAACTTTTCTGTTTTAAATTTAATTTTTATATATTATTGATATATGCTTTAAATTTAAATGGATTCTTAAAGTGTGAAACAAAGTTAAAATTACGATATTCATTTCGTACTTTTTTTGAATGATTTCTTAATTTTTGTACATATCTAACACAACTAACGTTGGATTTAAATTAATCAATTTTACAAATACCGATTTTGTGTTATTTTTGTGTTTTAAAACATATTTTTTTGTTAAATAAAATAAATATTTGAATTTAGCTTTAGAATTTTTAAAATAACTTTTCCTCCTTTTGAAAATTTAAAAAAAAACTGCTTTTAGGTGCACAATTCCATTATCCAAATTATATCTATACCAAATTTAGTCATTCGAGGTCAAACGGTCCTCCTGTATAGCACGAGCAGGCACATAAACACACATTTCTGTTTACTGTTAGTAAAAATAATTCCTGTTTCAAACAATGATGCAAAAATATTTTTAACCTCTTAATTATTTAATTTTCTTTACTATCTGATCGGAGAGTACTTTCCATTTTAGGAATGTTTTATAAATTTTATTCAACTAAGAATCCATAGAAAATTTGAAATATGTGTCGATTGCACATAATTTTTTTTATAACGGTAGTGATTTATTAAAGCTTAGAAGTTTAAAACGGAGATAAACCACAGTCCAGTTAAGTTGCAAGAAAGAATGAAAGATATCGATTTCTTATTCCATAAAAGTTATTTAATTGCCATCACATTATTTTAATTTCTGAGTATCTAAGTTAAAAAGTACTTTAGCTGCGTTAAACTAGGGCACTAGTAACGAACTTTCCAATATTTTGTTCCTAGAAAAATAGACACAGATATGAAAAACGTGATATCGGGATTTTCCTCATGCCTATCAACAGCTCCAATCCTTAGCGATAACCTCAAGTTTTGAATTCCCATAAATAGTAAGTGGACTTCACCATGCCATCCGATGTTCGGTCAGAGGTTGCATATTTGCCTGATAAACCGCTGATCAAGAACACAAAAAATGAACTCGGGTTTAATCTAGACTCGTGTCTATCGTTGTCAATATTTCATTATTCTAAAAGTCTCTTAAATTTTATTTTGATTGTCCCGCATGCCATTAATATATCATGGTCTTTTGAAAGGCCCAGATACAATTGCTTCAAATTCCATTAACATATTGCATAATCTTTGTATGTATTATTGCGTGTATTATCTTTGCGTATTTTGTATGTATTATTATTTGTATTATCTTTGCGTGTATTATTCTCTATAAAACAGACCAAATTTAGCACCTCTAACAGACCATGTTAGAGGTGCCAAATTTGACACAGATATATTGGAGAGTAGGAATGCGCATTTCAGTGTGCTATTTTTTAACTTTTAATTAATGGAAATTTTGTTATTTTTGTGCTACAGCTTTCTAAACAAAACCCACGGCACACAAAAATTGTGTTTCATGTTTTGAAATTCATTTTTTTAAATTTTTAATCATGTGTTAATTTAATTAACGTCTAACTTTTCCTGACTTTTAGTAATTTTTAAAATCATTTTTCATGCAATTTTAACAACAGACTTCATCTTTGCGTTTAATTTCAAATCATTTTATCGTTTCATCAAATATTTAATAGCGTGGTTCTCTTTCGCTATTGAAAATTGAGAATAAAAGATTCTACTTACTACTTGCAAAGTTTTCATAAAGAAATTCTGCATTACTGTAGAAAGCAACATACAATTTGAAAAAGATCACTCCGATATTTAAGTTTTTAATTGCTCTGCGAAATGACGGGACTCAATACCTTAGAAGGGTCATGTTCACAATAAACAGAACAGATGCTATTAAATTTAAAAATACTTTGTAGAGGGAAGCAGAACATCAAATTATGCGAAAGATATTTAATTGAAATTAAATACAAATAATATTTGTGCCTAACCATTTTGCAATAAATAATACTCGCTCTAAAAACGGCTAGTGATCCACAAATGTAGAAGTTCATATCAGAAAACGATGATATATAAAATAACATCACAAAATAGTTCGATTTATTATCTTAGCAGCCACTGCTAAGATAATTATAAATAGAACTATTAGCATTCATTGTACACATCGGATGCTGTAATTTATATTACATTTCACAGTGTTGCGACTTGATATCCCTTTCAATTAATTACGAAAAAATTAATTGTTAGGAAATAAAAACTGATAATTGAATTGTACATTTGATGCAAGTCAAATTTTAAGATAGAAAGCAAGTCACGTAATTACTAACTTTTAAGTTATTCCAATCAAAAACTGAACTTTACTATAGCATTTCTTATACATACTTCCTGCAGTTCTTTTTTTGTTTGTTTGTTTATAAATTTATTAGGGGTACTTCAGATATGGGGATAAGAATTTGTAGGTTCTCACTTGCACTGTACATAAAATAATGGTGTGGGTTGAGTCGTGAAGAGTAATGAACATATAGGCTGCAAGGTAATGTGAATTATTTTGCTTTAATCTCAATTCCTGATTTATTGTCGTTGCGGCCTGATCATGTATTTTTCCCGGATGCCTTGGCAGGGAGGGGATAGCTCCTAAGAAGACACTCTTGCTTATAATAATTTACGCTGAACTTGTGAATCAACTACATGCCTTTGGATGATTTTTTTTTGCTTATCTGTATGCTTTTGGTGAATATTACGTTTAACCGCATGTCATTTGCGAACATAAGACAATAAATAACTTGGCATCTTTGGCGATTAATCGCTGTTGCAATGATCATGGTATCTTAGTCAGTAATTAATCTCCAACATGCAATTAATACACTAATATTATTTACTCAATTTTAAGGGCACAATAATAAAAGAAAATCATGAAAATGCAAAGCCAAAGTGAATAACATATATCAATATTATTTTCGTATTTATTTATGAGAATTTTATAACTCAATAATTTAATTAAATTTTTTTTGCAATTTATTTCTCATTTTTTAAATTTATTTCCTAATATTAGATTTTAGGAAAATTTTCAACTTAAAAAAAACTCTGCTTTTACGTGCTTTTTCCCCTCTATAAAAACTATGTAATATAAATAAATCCTGTTTTTTATTGCGTATGCGCAGTAGCAAGAAACCTTAGTTAAAATGTAGTAAATAGAGCCATGCCGTTTTCTCCTTTTAATAATGAAAGTATAATTCTGAGTTTTCTAATAAATTTGAATAATACAATTATTAATTAATAAAAATTAAGAAGAAACTGACATGATATGTGCAAGTTTTAACACAAAATCACTAATTTTTAAATAATTAAAAATAAAAACTTGAAATTAAATGTTTTTTGTCGTCTTTCTTGTATACCTTACTCTCGTTAATAATGATTGGCTCAGCTGATCAATACAAAATTATGAAATTGTAACATTAAAATAATTGCACATGTACGAATAATAAATTATACTTTCTTGTTTATTTATATTTATACTTAATGGTACAATTCCTTCAAGCAGTTTTTTTCAAAAGTTAACGGATTTTTTAATTTATATTCAAAATTCAAACTAGCGAAAGAAGTTTCTGCAACAGAAAACACACATAAAACCCCATTTCTGCTGTTTTTGCAAGGGGAGGAAGCTTTGTAATATCCCCCTTATTTCACAAATTATGTAGCAGAACAAATGCGCTTTTCAAAGTCTATTATTTGGAGCGTTGAACCTTGAAAATAATTTTTTTAATAATGACGAATAGTTACATAAACAAAGATAAATAAAAATTATTTCAAAACAAATTTTAACTTTTAAAAATTCACAAATAATTACGAAAGTGCCATTCCAACATACAACATACATATACATTCTTATTTAAACCTACATGATTTTTTTATTGCACACCCACAATTGCATAATTTTTAGAAGCAAGAATAAGGACTGCAGTAAAGAAAATTTATTTTTATTAATTAAGAAAATTTTTGAAGCTCAACTTTTTACTGTTTTATTAAGTTACAATTTTTTTACAAGTGTAATATCTTGTTTGAAACTTGTCTGCAACAAAGAAATCTAATCTTTAATTTCATTAATAAATAGTCAAATTCAGTGACAAGCAAAACTTCAATTACACCAAAATACATCTCCATGTTATGTAATATAAGTTATAGAATCTAATCACAATACTCAAGTCCTCATTAGTACCTGCAAATGCTTTTTACTTTCTTGTATTCGGAGAAGAAGTTATTAAAAGGGTTAAAAAAATTAGAATTCTAAATTTTGATGAATATCCACTTTTCAGACTTTTCCAAATCCGAAAAACGCATTTTTGGACTACGTCTGTTTTTGAAGATGATAACTCAAAATCCCTTTGAGTTAGCCAGATAAAATTTGGTATATGGACTCCAAAACATGATGAAAGATCGCCGCTCCTTCGAATCTGAGCATGCTTACTGCTTCTCGAGAAGAAAGTAACATGGATCCATACCAGTTGAGATTAATCTCTTTCTTTATTTACAGTTTAGATCAAAAGGTTAGTGCACTTTTTTACAATCTCTTCCACAAAAGAGAAAATGCTGCAGTTGTCAAAAAATTCGATCTTGAGTTTTTGATGAATATCCACATTTCCTACTTCTTTGAGTTTGATATGTATTTTTCCGAAATTATGTCTGTTTGTCACTCTGTCTGTCAGTGAACAAGATAACTAAAAACTCCTTCAGCTGGACGAATGAAATTTGGCGTGTGGTCTTAAATACAAAGTTGCAGATTTCAGTCAAATTTTAAACAAAATCCATTCAAAGCATATCTATTTAGCTGCTTGAATATAATTTAACTTAATAATTATAAAAAGAAGAGAACTAGATACATAAAATTTAGAAACAGATTTAAAATCTTATTTTAGATATACATCAAACTTGAACCCAAATTTGCCAATTGCCACTTTCGATAGTATTTAAACGCTATAACTCAAAAACCCGATGATTTAATTATGCGAAATTTAATATATGATTTTGTGACCATAATTATAATTCTGCATTAAATTTTCATTTCAAACTGTAGGAAGGGGAAGGCGTTCAAAATACACATTCAGCTTTCAAGTGCTTATTTATTAAACATTTCCAAGCGATTAATCGCGAAAGATCTCTTTTAATAGGCTCTTTCGTAATTATTGTTCGCCAATGACAATTAATAATGAACTGTGCTAGATAGTTTCGGAGAGAATACTCATGCTGATGTTTATAGAAATTATTAAAAATTATTCGCTAACTCGAAAAATCATACCATCTTATGCCTCCATCATTTTCAAAATTTACTAATTTTTTGTGTGAAAGCATTATTTTTTGAGAGCCTGGGGCTAACACTTTACAATTTTAATCTCTCTGCTCTTATCACTATAGAATTTGAGACCATTTATTTTATCACAGAAATTACTATTCCTCTGAAACTTACGAATTTGCAACGTATAAAAACTTTAATGATAAATTAAAATGTGATTGGATATAGCAATTTAAACTCGAATTGACTTTATAAACTATTTAATAATCTTTATTTAATAATTTAACTATTTAATAATTTTCCTTTTTCAGGCTGTCAAATTAATAATGTGGAATGCGTTTATTTAAAATGCCACCTTACTTTTGATAACACTGAAAAATAAGAATGCGTTAACAAATTTAAAAGGGAATATAATATAAAATAAAGCGAAATTGAATTACTTCAGAATTAACGTCCAAAAAAACAATTTTTTAAAAATATAATTTTAATATTGGCAAAATCGTGCGTTTGAAGGCTTTAATAAAATAATTAAATTAATTGAAATTTCATCATAAAAAATAAAAACACTATTACAGAGTATGTATCAGAATAAAATCTTTAAAAAAAATTAAAATTTGAGAAAAATGTACGAAAAAAAGACTGGTATCATTAAAAAAGTAATATTTAAATTTTCAGAAAGTGTGAGAATAATTTTTGTGAGTTAATATTTTCGGAAGATACAGCTGAATATACTAAAAACTTGCTTTATTTTCAATTAACATATTTTTATTAAAATGTTTAACTTTGAAAAGTGGTATACAACCTTCATCTTGTCTTTAAAGCACGTGTGTGAAATTTAATTATTCTATTTCAAAAATTTCAGATTTATATGAAAGAACAAACACTCATCTTTCTATACATAAATTATTCTGAATTTTGATTTTCCTAGTTTCATAATTACTTATTTCAATTAAATAAAGTAAACTTCTGTATGCTATTTTAAAAATATTTTCATTTTATTTGCAAAGCATCTTTTCCCTTTAATACATGTGTCGTACCATAAAAACTTGGACATATTTCTTAAATTTTGTAGGGTTTGAATTTATTATGCTGGCCAATTCCAAAAACCGATGAAACAATTTTAAACAAAGCCACTCATTGATGATTCATTATATCTATATAAATATCCACTTTCATTATATCTGTAATACAACAGTTATATATCCTAAAAAAAGGAATATATATATACCCTAAGTGATATTTGGAGTAAAACGTAAATGCAAAAAACGATATGAATTACAAACTTAGAACTAAAATATTTAGTAGACTTGATACATCTCAGCAAAATATGTGGCCACCTGAATCAATTGAAAGTTGCACTTTTACCTTTTGCTGAACAAACTATGAAGATTTTCTATTAAAGCTGAAAATAAATATATTGTCCTTGACACATTTTTCTTAGAAGCTTTCATAATCCTTCAGAGTGTAATTTTGTGCTTCCTCCATAAAATATACAATAAACGGTGTTGTATTTATGGATGCAACTAATCGCTTATAATATTTAATTTCTGCTGCTGCAAAGAGAAAATATAACATACAAGGCATTAAAAATCATATAAAAGCTATATAATGCATTCCAAAATGGAAAAACAGCAATATTGGTGCCACATCCTTTAGAAATTCGAAATTGGGAGACGAAAAGCCGTTGCTAAATTTAAAAAAAAATTAAATGAGAAAGTTATGTGATTTTTTCTTATGCCTTGCTTTAATAGCATATTAGCTTATTTACAAATAATAGTATATATTTAACGAATTTGTAATGCTGCTTTCTTAGCGCAATTAGTTCCATCCTAAGGAAGGCAGATTTAGGGACAGCTTTGATGGAGGCTGAACAGATGGGGAGTCCATGATTCCGTTCTTGACACAAGAATTTGGCGACAAAATGGAAGATTCTTTGATCTTCCATCAAGAAATTTTGGTGATAGGAACATTAAGATGCGATTTATGTCAATCTTTATAGAAGTTTCTATACCCTATTTCGAAAGCTTTCAATAGTTGGGTGATCGAACTGGAGTCAGCCGGGTTGAGTGAAGCGCAAGTGTTGAGTCAAATGAGTAGCGTTGAAGCAATTAGTAAGACAAGTATTGGGTCATGGGCCGAAAGTTGTAATCGAATATTGAGACAACATTGAGTCACATACTGAATAGCTTTCCAGTGTTGAATCGAGCGTTGCTTTGAAGGTAAAAGCGATAAACTGCAGAAGTTTTACTGAATTTGATTATTAATAATTCAATTTTTTTATATAAATTTATATTTTTATGAAATAGTTTCTTTTGTGAATATAAAGTTGTAAGCTATGAATAAAAATGTAAATGTTATGAATGTAGTTATTTTAAATTATTTCTTTATTATAAAGTATTTAAAACAGAATGTTAAAAATATCTGAAATTGTTACTCTTTAACCGCAATAATGTTCTGGAAAAATGTGTGAAAAATAAAAACATTTGTCGTTTTTATTTTTCCTTGTATTAGTATCCAATTTGAAAGTATTTTAATCGTCAAAAAATTCGACTTCGAGATTTTGAAGAATTTTCACATTTTATACCTTCCTGCTAAAACGAATGTAATGAATTTTTGAAATATGTCTACGCGTATGTGAACGCAATTATTCAAAACAATACAAAAAACAGTGAGATAAGGGGATGAAATTTGATATGTAGTCATAACTTTAAATCTGTAGATTTCTCTTAAGAAATTCCTTCTCAGAAATTTCATTTGTCTATCGAAGAATAAATGAACATGATAACAACATTTAAAAAACTAGATAAATAAAATTTAATATATAGTTTTAGAATTTAAACTCTATAACCATATAAAATTTTGAAACATATATGCCAAAGAGTTAATCATCTATACATTTGTGTGCTTGTAAACTCAGTAACTCACAAATGCACCGACTAAAATAAAAGAAATTTCGTATGCTATCTTGTTATAAAAATTGAAGATCTGCATGAAAATTGTGATCAATTCTATTGAAAGCAAGATGTTCGAAATTTATACGCGGTTTTCTTTATTTTACTACGAAACTCAAAGCACTCTTTTTTTGTTGGAAGCTTCATGGGTTGAGAGGACATGCTGTGACCTTAGAGGATGCGCTTGCTTCATCCCCACCCATTCTTCCACTGCATGTTCAGGAAATGCAGGTTTTTATCAAAAGAGCAGTTAAGAAGACTCTATATTGTTTATGTAAACTAAAAAATCGTGGGGAGAATACTTCCACTTGTTTCAAATAAATCTAGTTGAATAATATCTTTTTATAATAAGGGAGTTTATCAAAAAAAAATATATATTTGAAAAATCCATTAAACTTCTAAATAGTTCATGTTACTTTGTTAGGATTTTTGATCATGGCATTCCATAAAATTGTGTCCCCTTCATCCAACCGAAGACAGACAGATAAAATTCAATAGAAAGTTTGGATTCTTAATGATCAAAAGATAAAAATTTTGGACATATTCCTTTCAATAGAAGTAGATCCAAATTTTATTGCCGATCTTCAATTTTTATCACAAGATGGCGAAATAAAATTTCATTTCATTTATTTGCGTTTTTGTTGTATTTGATAGTTTGATGTATAAATGTGTGGATCATTAACCCGTTAACATATTCTGATTAAAACTAGAAATATATCATAATAATAGAATATTAAGGATTTTTATATACCACTGCAAATGTTGCTTTCTATACCTTTATAAGCATCTATAAATGATTTGTGTGGTTGTAAGTACTGTAATGTGCGATTTAAAATTAATATAAATTTTTTCAATTCATATTTTTCCAAAATTCAAAGATTGTTTATGTTTATAATAGCATATTTCGCAGAAATATTGTAGTGAAATATTTATTGATCCTTTAATACTGTAAGGTGTAAAACTTGTTTAAAAATGGTAATTAAAACTTAAGAATGAAAAACTTTCTTATATCTAAATTAACATTTTTACAATTTTTAGTTAAGATGCAACAAAATTAAGAACAATTTCTAGAACCAGTTCGCTTCTTCTACTTGTTATTTCATTTATTTCAGTAATTTTTTCATGCTTGAAATTACTGTAAATGCCATTTTTTAATTATTTATTATATTTTTATAAAATTTCTTGTTTATGTAAATAAAAGAAAGTTAAAAAAACCTTCATACTCATTTTTATATTTTGTTTTTAGGGTCTTTAAAAGGGGTCTTAAATATGCCTCGTTGAACAAGCAAATACCGTAAAATAATGTCTTGGTTAATAGTGTATGAAAGTAGACTTTAAAATTGTCTAAAATACAGAATCTCATTCAAAAATGCAAAAAAGCGCAATCTGCGTTATGCCAGTTCTTTCTGTGTACGTGCAACTATTTATTTCCAGAGCCGCCGACTAATTTAAATAAATAAATCATTAATTCATAAACAATTATTATCAAATTTCAAATTCTTTATAAGATTTAGCTTCCCAAATTTATTAATAATAAAATCTATCATCAATAAAAAATTTTTTTTGAAATATTAGACTTCTGAATCTTAATAATAAAATCTATCATCAATAAAAAAAATTTTTGAAACATTAGACTTTTGAATCTGAATTGTTTGCTTTGTTTTAACTCTCCTATCATCTGAGTATTGAAAGAAATATTGCAATTCTTAGGAATTAAATTACGAGAAATAGTTTTCAACATCTCAATTAACATAAATTTTTCATTAGTTTTTTTTTCTTATTTATTTAAAAAAAAATATCTTGTACTACTATATTACCAATTCATACTGTTTTCTGTATAAAGAGAAATACATTATTTTAGGTAAAAATAACAAATAGTTTTCTAATTAAAAATAAAGCATAAGGTGTATTTGCTGATTTTAATATCACTTTATTTCAAATGCACGTGTAAACAAAAGTGGAATATATTCATTCTTTTTCCATTTCCGCTGATGTAATTAAAACTGTTTGGCTATATGTATAAAGTCGTTGTGATGTGTAGTTGGCAGAAAATTGTCAAAGTTATGTTGATACGGCCATTGATTGAAAAGTTTTTTCTCTTAATGATTAATTTTTTAATATTAACTTTAAATGTTTTTATAGCGTTACGCTTAATTTAAGCTTATTAATCGAATCGGTTTTGAGTACTTAATTTTTTAGCAGATTATATCTTTTTATTGTTATTAGTCATTTACATTCTATATCATGTTTATCTTTTTATTAGAAATTTTTGAACTTTATTCTGTTTTATTTCTGTGATTAAACACAAACTTGCCTTCAGTAAATATTTTTAGATCATTCAGTAGGTTCAATTTTTCTCTTGAAATAGCATTTTTCTTACGCTATAAAGATCTATTAATTGTTCATTAATTAGGAAGTGACATTCTTTCAATCAAGAAAGAAAGAATGTATTATAGCACTCAAAAAATCATGAAGCTTTATTTGTATTAATAAATATGCCTCAATAATTAATTACAAATTATAATCAGTAATTTATATTTAATATGCCCCAGACTGACTTGTTGGTTCCTGTCATTTTTTAATTACGAATTTAATGCTTGACAGTGTTACATCCACGTGCGCAACATCGAAAACAAAATTTTTAAATGTTTTGAAAACATGCATTGTGGTTCCTCAGAATGCAATCATCATTTGCGTCAGAAAATCGGCATTCCTCGCCTAGAATTGGCAATATCAGCACAACTGATTTCAGTGATCGGTTTATCGACCTTCCGATCTATGTTGTGGATGGCGAGATCACCCATTTGCCCAATCAAAGCCCGCAATCGATAGTACGCCCTTTTCGCATCGAAAACATAGTTTTATTTTCCAAACAGCCTACAACTACGGCGCACTGATTAGGTAGCATGACTTCAGCGTCTTTCTTCGGCAGCTGATTGAAAAATGAGATTATTCATCACTCCGGGAAGCAGAATTTCTTATCATGAAAATAACTTGCAATTAAAGTCTGAATCACGTAGACACGTCAAATAAAGAGAGAGGGAGAAAAATTCGAACATGTTAGCTAATTCTTTGCCAATCACCCACGTCACAAGAATCAAGGATTGTTTACTTTATTTAATCCGCCTGTATAATTTTTTTAGAAAACTTTCTCTAATAATATGATTTAATATATTTTGAATCTGTATTGTTTGTTTTTTTAATGCTAGCTGCATTTGGCAAATAACTGGTTCTCCGTGAATATTAGGTGTCTTTAATTTCAATTAAATCTTTTATGCATAATTTGAAGTTTATAATTTCCAAAAATAAAGAATTTTGAGTATTGAATAATAGTAGACATTTTTTTAATAGTTTTACGCTTGTATGGCGTGTTATTTTATTGTATATATGTATTTCAAATAGAATCGAAACCCATGACATTTTAATTGCATTAAAAACTTGCGTGTCCAATCTGTCTGAAATTACACATTGTCTTTTGCAATAATTCAATATTACTATCGATATAATTATAAACTGCGAACAGAAATTGTCTTTCTCAATTCTCAGCAACGAAGGAAATTTAATATTTGATGAAGTAATAAAAGCCATTCGAATTTAATTGCACTATTGTTGTAAATTAGGCAAAAAAACTGCAAATAAATTAAATTTGTGTTATTAAAAATATGATTTTTTGAATTTTGAAATGTGCAAATATCAATTTTGCGTAATATTTTTGAGAATTATTGCGGAAAAAATACCAACATCTTACTATTTTTTTTAATTTGAAATGACGAAATTATAACTGAAGTTTAAAACAATATATCCCGAATACATATTCCCTCTAAAATAAACTTGCGCTAAATTTGTTTCCCTTGGCCATACACTCATTTTCCTTTATTAGTAGTATAGATGAATTATTAAGAAAAATCTTTCTTTCTTATTATTCAACGCCGTCAGCTCTCTCTCATTCTAACAATGCTTTCTCTTTTTTTTATCGTATACAGTATATCCCTACCCTGCTGTAGCATTCAAAGTGAACTGAGTGACTCGATAGGCTCGAAAAGCAAATTTGGACTCTATTGCCGATAAACAAATAATAAAACTCATTGTGAGAGATGCAATGACTTTTAGACAGAATTCGACCTGTTATCAACGGTAAGTTCATTAACCAGACAATATCCCCATTAATGTTTTTCTCGACTGAGAAATTGACAGCTGTCATAGCCAGATAGTGAATGGCTAAAGCAGTCAGTCACAAAAAGCCTTGTTTTTGCGACTTGGTTCTGTAGTAATGGAGTGACTGGTTGTAATTTAAAAAACGTGTTTTCCTCTAAAGTGAAACCTACTTACAAATCTCATATCTGAGATGCCTTCTGGATTTAAAAAAATGATATAAAAATGTAGTTTCTGTCGAATTTTCATTGTTAGAATGAGTTGTACAGCTGATAAAATTCTCCGTGATCACCTTAGGCGAATAGTTTATTTTAAGTTAGATCTAAAGATGCATCAAATCTTCTGCGAACTAGCTGACATGCAGACAACTCAAGTCGTATTTCTTCATTAATATATAATGAAGTTATTTCGTTTTATTCTATTTCCGATACTGTGAATAAAATGAGTTTTATTAAAAACAGTCTTTCAGAAGTATTTTTAGGTACAGAATAGAATTTTTAATGTAAATTATTTTTCTCCTTTAAAATCTTTAATTTATAAATCCTTATTAAAAATATTATGAAACTGATTTGTTTCCAAAATAAATCATGAAAAGTGAGGTCATATGTACCAAATCAAAATGTATTCAAATTAATCCATTAATCGATGATTAAATTCTAAAGATATTAAATTAGTTACCTCCCCCGACAATACATAGGTTCATACCATTTCATCATGTTAATAAACTAGAAAATGACTGAAAAATCAATAGCGAAACCCCATGTTTGCAAATATGAAAAATGCGATGTAAAATAAAAATACTAAAAAACATGAAAGAAATCAGATTACATAAAAAGTATACAAAGACAATTATTGATATGTTTTCTAATCATTCATTACGTTATAGAGATGTAGTATATGTTTTTACACAAAAATAATATCTAAATTATAATCTTTACTTATCAAAATATCTCCGTGAAGAATGAACATCAGATAAGTTCATGAGATAATCGAAATCTGTCAATGTATTGTTAATTTTGATAAGTTGCAATGAGAATTCTTTGAGATTATGTCACATTAGATATACGTCAAGTGCTTCAAGGGCTTCAAATGCAAGTGTTAATAAAAACAAAATCAGCATATTTTTGTTTCCCAACATATTCCTATCAACATTAATACAACAACCATCTGTTCCATTGTCACGTTTTAAGCCCTAGTTAAAATGATTTGACGTTGTGCTTCAAGCTTCACAAAGATTACATCTTTAAAATTTCGTCGAGAATTTCGAAAACCTTTGCATTGTTGGGATGGATTCGAATGCGTTAAATGTTTAAGGCTTATGTAAAGAATCAAAAATGATTTTGATTACAATAATTTCAAAAATATTCTCAAATTGGATAGCTAATTTAGATATTTTGCTGCCCCAATCACTGCATATAATAAGTCTTAGTAAATGGCCAGTTTAGTTTCACATTTCAGAGCATTTTTTTAACTTCATCAAATGTTAATGATTTATTTTAGTTTTTTATGTTAACGCCTTTGTGGAAATATATGTTTTAATTAATTTATTTATTTAAGATGTATCTTATGGAAAGAATGATAAAAAAAATTGAAAACTAGCCATTAATATTAGTTAATGACTTCTTTACCTACAAATAAAAGCTTTTAAATATCATGATAGATAATAAGGAAATAACGATTTTATAAAAGAATAACATTAAAAATAATCATTTTATATGACTTTTCAACTGGAATATTATACAACCTTTTAAATAAATAATCAATATTTCAATATATTATAAATTGGAAAATAATTTTACTTTAATTTCGTTAATATTGGTTTTTTAATTTCAATATAAGCACACATTTTCTCGATATTTTATAATTCATTGCATTTTTATATTTTACATATTTATTTGCCAATAAAATTTATAGCATTTTTTAACGACATATTTCTGGTGCTCCTCAACTTGGTGACTCAAATCAAATAACTTAGGTAGTTCATCTTTGAACTGTCAATAACTTTCATATATGAAAAAGAAATTCTGCATGAAATTATGCTTTGACCCACAAACAGTTTTGCTTTAAGTGATAACTGATAGTTTAGAAACCAAATTATTGTATTTATATTTATAAAAGAAGATTCTAAAAGCTTAAAACTTTCTCGTTGAAAGAAGAAAAAGAGTAAAAATAATACATAAATGCTCTTGATTCAATATATTCATCTATCACGATACATATTGTAAAATTCTAATGTGCACATCTATGTTAAATGACGATAACATGTAAAAAAATGCGCAATAAAGAATTTCAGAATAACATTATTAACTATATTAACAATAAACTAATTAAAATTACAGGATTGTATTTAACCTTATTAATTGCATTTAACTGTCAGCATATCTAATTTTACATAAATGTTTGAATATTTTAAAATTTTATACTATTTAAATATAAATGCATTATAAACTGAAAATATAGAAAAGATACCTAATATCATCATTGATGAAGATTCACTTAATGGCAAAGCCTTAATTGTAATTACTATTCTCAGAAGCAACAAAGCACATTATTTTAAATTATTATTATTGCATTTGCCGCTTTTGAAGCCCAGCTGAAATTTTGTAGCCAGTCAAAAATATTTGTTATGTTTAATTTCCATAAAATCTCATACGCATAAATTAATATTCACGATTCCTTTAACGAAGTATTTTTTAGTGTCAAATTATGAAAGACATTACGGGCAGATTATTTTAATAGCTTTACACTTGTTCCGTTTATTGTGCACATTAATTACATCTTATATTAGACAGTCTTTCCATTTCTGAATTTATGATTTTAAAAAGTGCGTTTTACAAGATTTCAAACTTTTTTGCAATAAAATTCCTGGAAAAGAATCTTCCATCTACTCATAATTTTAGCTGTTTTTATGAAGATCAAACTGCCATGAAATGCGTTTCACTATTATTTTCAAAATTAAAATAATTAAAGTGTTTTTCTCATTTGAACAAATTTATATCCTTATTATTTAGTCTGATCCGGTTTTGTTTTTTTTACTTTCAAGAATTCTCTTTCCCATCGCAAGTAAATTTTCGAAGAAATTTTTTTTTTGCCTGAAACTTCTAGAACATTACATGTAATTTCTTTTTACCATGACGTCATACGGAGCATTTGAATGAAATAGCTGAATTTCAAGCTGTCTAAATGGATGTCCTGTGTCAGAAGGAATCATTTAAACAAAGTAATTCATTTTCTTGATACAGTTTAATGAGATAAATGTAAAACGTTAATGGAATATATGGTATTATGTCAACGAATGATAAATGAAAGAAAGTTGTTTTGCACTTCTTTCGACTTTCGCGAAATTTCTTTTCTAATGCCATTACAGAAAAAAGGATAATTTTTTTATATTAATATATTACCGTTTTGATATTCAAAGACTTTAATAACTACCTTTACATAAAAAATTCAACCTCTCAAAATTCAGCCATCATTACAACGTAGTACTATATTTTTAAAAAAAACACAACAGTGAAAAAACTTATTAAATGCTCTACAGAGCAAATCGTTGTGTCTAGAACTATCAGTAAGTTATTATCAGTACTTCTTGGATAATATGTTCTCAATAAAAAATGATTTTCCACACTATCCATTAACTTTTTAATTGAAATATCTAAATTCTTAACTCAGTCACTTCTTAATGTATAATTGTACAAAACTTGTAAAATTGTACCAAAATTCAAAATAATAATATTACTTTTATTCTCATAAATTCTTTCCCCAATTTTCATAACTTTTAACGATATTCTTGAATAAGTTTTGAAACAACATTTTTTTACTGTTTTGGTAATTGCTTTTAACATTTTTCAAATATATTAATAGTTATAATTTAGTTACATCAACCAACTTTAATATTTGCATATGCACTGAGGTGACAAAATTCATGAGATACATATAGATAACAGTAATATGACGTACAAAATGTATGAATGGGCTGTGCATTGGCAAGGCTTTCCTTTGTATTTAAGTTATTCGTGAAATGATTCTGGAGTGACTATGGCCACATGACGGGAATTAACGAACTTTGAACGCTGAATGGTAGTTGGAGCTAGCGCGTGCGGCATTCCATTTCAGAAATCGTTAAAGAATTAAACATTCCGAAATCCATAGTTCCAAGAATGCGCAAAGAATATTTAATTTTAGGCATAACCTCCCATCACGGAAAACCCAGTGGCTGACTGCCATCACTTAATGACCGAGACTAGCGACGAATGCGTAGAATTGTCAGTGTTAACACTGCGTGAAATAATCGCAGAAATCAATGTGAATGTGCAACTGACGTGTCCGTTAGGACAGTGTTAAATTTGTATTTAATTTGTTGGGGCAGCAGAAGACCGACTCGTGTGCCTTTACTAATAGCACGGCAATGCTTACAGCACTTCTCTTGGGCTCATAACCATATCGGTAAGATTCGAGTGAGAAGCAGGTCCCACGAAGCTATGGACCCAAGTTGTCAAAACGGCTCTATGCAAGCTGGTGATGACTCCATAATGATGTGAGCAGTTTTAACATGGGATGGAATGGATCCTCTAGCCTAACTGAACTGAGTTTTGATTGGAAATGATTATTTTCGGCTAGTACTTGGAGACCACTTACAGACTTGCATGAACTTCATGTACCCAAACAGCAATGGACTATTTATGGATAATAATGCGCTATGTCACTGGGTCACAACTGTTCGCGATGGGTTTGAAGAACATTCTGGACAATTCCAGAGAATTATTTGGCCACCTAAATCACCTGACAGGAATCCTTCTAACATTTATGAGAGATAATCGGGAGATCAGTTCATGCACAAAATTCTTTACCAGAAACATTTTTGCAATTATGGAACGTCTATAGAGGTAGCATGGCTCATTATTTCTCCAAGGGCATTGAACAACACGAGGGATTGCTGCATTTCGCCGGGAAATGGAATTTCGATACGTTATTAGAAAAATATACTGTGACTTTTGTCACCTCAGTGTATAACACAATTATATACAAATTTATATAATTTCTGGTAAGGGAAAAAGTTAGCGCAGCGAAATTAATTTGAAAATACAAAGAAGAAACCATGATAAATTTAATGTGAACTAAATGTTGATGCTTGAACAAAATGAAAATGTACTAAATGTTTCGCATTTAATGAAGCTGAGTAATATTCTAACTGTTTATGCCTGAAAATATCATTTCTTCTAAAAACTGAATGGAATCATTAAAAAAAAAGTGTTATTGTGACTTATTTTATTAGATCCATCAGGCTAGATTAATCATCACTTAAACCAGAGAAAAAAATAAAACAAGCTAAAAATCTCAGTAGATTAGCTCTTTTTTAATTATTTTCTAAACTTTAAGGCAAATGCATGCTTTTCTGTGATATGCCTTTATAAGTAAAATGTATATTCATATCTAATGTATAGAGTATTTTAATCAATTCTTTCTAAAAATATTCCTAAAACGTGAATTAATTGCGAAATCTTGTCTAAGTTAATCTCTAACTTTTTAAGTCTCAAAACACCAAATTAAGTTTAAATTAAATAATCCTGAGAAGTCATTTTTATAATATATTATTACGGAAAATAACCCTGTAAATTTGACGGGTTCACTGTAGTGGGTGTATGGTGACACAATAAACAGCCTCTAGAAAGAGTAACGACGTTTATTAACACGAAGACAAGAATATACAGACGACAAAACACAGTCAAGACGTACACAAATAACACACAGGAGCACTTACAACGAATAGAAACCCACAAATAGTAATTGGTAGTAAACAACCCCAATAGTATACAAAGCGACCATACAGAACTCAACAGAAAGAGAATTCACTAAATCTCACTAAACGCCTCCCATTCTCCACTGATTTCTCGCTTTAGCTGTACTCAACTGCCGACTCCCTACTATACAACTGCTACTCAGCACGACTCAATGCTGTTTGAATACTGGCTCCAAGACTCTGTGCACGGCCCAGTGCTCAATTCACTAATCGTTTCAGCTCCTCTCAATGCTTCTGTTTCGCCGGACTGATCCGATTGATTCGTCGCTGACTGTCTAATCACTCAACACTCACTCTCTATACGACCGACTTCAGCTCTGATTGCAGATCTTTTATGACTTCTGGATCAGGGCATAGAATGTTCGCGAACAAACGACATAATTTGCCTCCTATTGATCCAGTCGCCAGAATTCCTGAAGTTTCCATTATTATCCATTTCTTTGCCAAATGGTCGCCAATCTCGGGCTTCATTCATTTGGCATCAGATTATCATCCAATAGAGCTGACCCTCAAACAATCTTTCCAATGATGGATCTAACTGTGATAGGAATCAACATTGCAGATTCGTAACAATATAAATACTAAATAATATAAATATAAATGCTAAATTTTTAATGACTGAAAATCAACATTACAGATTCGTAACAATATAAATACTAAATAATATAAATATAAATGCTAAATTTTTAATGACTGAAAATAAAAGCTCATATGAGATGTACTTGATATACTTAATTTCTTTTATTTCCATTTTGCAATGAACTTGTAAAAAATCTTTCCGAATTTACTATTTAAATTTATAATGAATAATAGAATTTTACCATACATTTTGGACTCTCCGTTGTATTCGACACTCTACTTCTTGTGAGAAAGTTAGTCCTATTCAGTATTATAAGCTAATATCTTGTTTTTCTGTGTGGATCTACGAAATACTATATTTTTAAACACTTTTTTAAATGCTTATTTAAATATGTTCGTTTATGTTTATAAAGATAGAATTTTAATTA
Organism: Argiope aurantia; assembly: GCA_026543865.1. NCBI lineage: Eukaryota > Metazoa > Arthropoda > Arachnida > Araneae > Araneidae > Argiope > Argiope aurantia. The sequence continues at coordinate 161,803 of JAPMOR010107054.1, forward strand.
ATTATGTACTCCCCACCCTCAGCATAAACACTTTGGATCTTAACCAAAGGAATACTCAGTATTTTATTTTTAGAATCCCGCTCATGAGCACTGTGTGCTTCTTAATAAAATAAAGAAAATCGAGTAGGCATTTTGAAAGACTTTTTTTTTTTCAAACGATTAAACAAAAATTTGACGCAGACTTACAATTTCAGTAGCAAAATCCCACATCTATTTTCCTCAATCTAAAATATTGCGTATTTGAGTTATAGCGTTTGCAAGCATGTGAATGTACAGGCCGACAGACGGTGAACAAATAGACAGACAGATATGGCTCAAAATTTGATACGGATTTATAATTTAGGTGCTAAACTGTAAACTAAATCTTATTTATCTACTTTAGGTTTTGTAACTGTCGTGTTTACTGGTACTCGGGCAGCCTCTGCATGGATTTCTTTCGAAATTTGATAGTTATCTAGAAATTTGGTGTGAAGACCATATACTAAATTTCACTGCCTAGCTCAAAGCGTTATTAAGTTACCGTGTTTACTGATACAGAGTGGCAGACAATGTATTTTTTGAACTCAGAGAGATTTGAAACATGAAGATTCATCAAAATCTCGAATTCAAATTTTTATGATGATTTAGATATTTTCTCTTTGCATACGAAAAAACAGAAAAGGAGGACAATCAGTCATCCTTTTCTGTTTTTAATAAATATGTCTGTGAAAAGAAAGGTCCTGGTTGTAATAAATTTGTCAGTTTGTAAAAAAAAAGGTCCTGTCGCGTATACCCATTCAATTGGTAAGGAACCCTAGAGGTAGATTCTGTGCTCAGAGATATGCTTTGGTTGAAAAAAGAGAAAAAAATTTAAAAAGAATAAATCCTGGTTTTGTGTCTTGAAACTAATACAATTTATGAACATGACTGTCACCACAATCTCCAGCAGCTGCTAATTTTATTTGCCTCATGACATCTACGAAATTTGAGTTTGTAAATATCCTACTTCTTGCTGTAGAGGTTTCTGCAGCTTTACTGAAGAGATTTCAGGAGCATAATAGTTTTCTTTTATAACGTGGACATATTTTGTGATTTCCCGAAGAAGTTTCCAACGTGCACTGGAGTTTAGGAGTTTGCGTTAAAAGTTTCAGAAGCATAATAGTTTATTTTTCTTTTAATAGGACCTGACATATTTTGCAACCTTTTAGCATAGTTTTCAGCACTTTTGGTGTTTATGTCAATGCCATAAACTTAGTATACATTTACATACATTCGGAAGTGGTATGTAAAAAAAAGAAAAAGAAATTATTCGTTCTCCTGAAAAATATAGTTTTGAACTGCAGAAAAACTAAGGAACATTTCTGACTATCTGAATAATTCTTTTTCATAACTTCTGTCTATATTACAAAAGGTAAAATTATTTAGCTGATTTATGTTTAGCATTGTTTAACATTTCATTTTGTCATAAATGTGATGGCTATTTGAAAATTATAGTAAAGTTCCAAATAAATTTATCTATTTAATATTATTTGCGCATGCTTAGATGATTGTGAAGTTTTATATAATATATATGATAATTTGATAGAAAGAACTGAAGATTTACTTTATAAAAAGCATAAATATGCCACGTCTTAGTATTTTTAAATACTAATGAATTTTCCATGCTCTTCACGTTTCCTAATAAAAACCACGTAGATATACTTTTTTTAAATTTCCGTCTTTTAATGAAGAATATTATGATTTGCTTTTCTCGTAAAGTTTCACCCTTTCTTACAATTTATAACAAAAAAAGTGTTACCATCTTTAAACAAAAAAATAACAACATTTTATTATATAATACCGAACATCAACTAAAACTCTTCACGTTTTTACTAGCTAAATATAAAAACATTTTAAAATAAAATGATAAAATTTAATTTATTCTGTACAGTAATTAACAGCCCTCTATTTCATTCTCCATTAGTTTTACGTAATAACTTAGAGTACTTTTTATACTTTTTTTCACGCCAAGTAATTTAAAGTATTTTGCTTCGATTTAAGGAAATCGAAATGTTATCAGAACTTCAAAACCCACTTTTTCCTAGCAGGTCTCGGTCATTGAGAAGGACCTTGAAAACTTAGATAAGAACCTATTACTGAAACTGCTTTCTCGATCCAATACATTTCCCTATCTATTCTCTCTTTCGCACACACACACATACACTCACACATATAGATTTTTTTTTTTAATTTTGAAGACTGCCTCATTTAGTGATGTAATACTTGTTTTTGTTCCTTAAGTTAAAAAGATGTTACAACAGGGGCTTTAAAAGCAAAAATACTTAAGTAAGCGGTTTCTTTTTTATCTCATACCACTTAAATAGCAGTTCTATCCGAACGAAAGCGGATTTTAGATACAAAAAAATTATATTAAAAAATACTTTGAAAGTGACCTATTTTAATTAAAATGTCTGTCATGTGATCGGGTGAATTATCATTTGATTTTAGATTTCCTATGGAAAGCTTGAAATTGTTTTGAAATTTTAAAAGAAATTAATTATCATGAAAAAAGATCAAATAATATTTATTTGATATTTTTTCATGACGCAGTTTTTCAGAACCACTATATTAGAGTCAATGAATTAATTTTCACTTAAATTATTGCATCTTCTGGTATCAAATGAAGAGAAACAACAGACCTGTATATAATGCAGGCATGAATTATTTTCATAAAAAAAAAGGAAAATAAGAATACTGCCATTTAACCTTATATGATATTTAAAACAAAATTTCCAATACTATCTCCAGGTAAGGGGGATTTTTTTTATTTTCTAGCAGTATAAATGATTCATTCAAAGTTTATATTCTGACCATAAGCGTTAAACTACGATTTTAAAATTCTACATAGTAGATTTAAAATTAGGTAGATATTTTGATTTCAGTTTTCTCAATATTTGTATTTTTTAATCTTTAGTTGCAATTGAATTTTGATTTTTAAAAATCCTTCTATAATGAAAGTCGTTATTATAACCATTATATAGTCCTCTAAACTGATCCTCTAAAACGTGCGCAAACTTTTAAAGTGATTACTATTCTCAAAGATTAACTAAGACCATGACATTTTGCAAGGTCGGGGACATCTTCAATCAGTAGATACGTTAAAGAACCTCGATATCACAAAAAAAATGGCATTCAATGTTTTATCCAGCATTGTTGGAAATGACTTAATTGGCCCATATTTATGCTAGGACGTTGAAAAAAAAAGAATTTACTTATTATTTATTTCTGTATGAAGTTTTAAAGTAATCCATGTATATAAAATGTTAACGTGCGTGGCACAGAAATCGCTCTAGTTATCTATTATCTAATGCAACAGTTAGATGTAAATAAATCATGGTACAAATTTCAGATTGAATCATTGAATGGTTTCGCAAGTGCATCTATTTCGCTTAGCAAATTAATGGAGTTTAAAAATATTAAAAGTGTGATAGAGAGGTCTATTCAATTAGAGGAAAGGAGATATTGAAAAAATGAAGAAACAGGCTTCAGGCAAAAAGCTGATCGAGTTCAAAAATTGTTTTAACTGTCGTCAGTTGGGTAATAGCAATGACATGTTTCCGAAAAGTGTTGTTCATATTTTACAAAATAATTATTTTACAAAAAATGTCTTTTGTATTATCTTAAAGCCCAAAAAATTACCTTTTTTTTAAATGATATCAATATCAATGTCGGTATTATTTTCCCTTAATTTTAATAACATTTTTTAATTCATTTCGACACACTGTCTGTACACAATGTTTTTAAATGTTATGATGGAATCCAATTTCATTCATCAAAATATAAAATTTTCATGCCTTAGCCAATTAATAATTCCGTCCTCTTTTGCTTTCATTCGGTAATTACATTATTTTCAATTTGCAGTAAACTGATTAAATTGAATTCATATTTTTCAGTCATATCTAATAAATCTATGAAATGGTTTTTTTTTAAATGATTTCCATATTAGCCATTTAACAATATAAAAAGTCAATAATCTAAGCAAACTGGTCACCAAAGATGTCTAGTTTGGATGAATGATTGGTCCAGCTATAGCTACGTTTTTAAACGCATTTTCAGAATCCAGGCATGATTTTCCCCCTTCATATCTGATATACGTTAACGCTGAAATGTTGCATTCAGAGAATGGTGGGATAAAATCCTATACTTGTCCTATCTCGAATGAATGAAAAGTAGTTAGCAAATTTTTCGGATTTTATAGCGGAAAAACACAAACTGATACTCCGACCCGCCCGAAGGCACACAGATAAAACTGAATGACCGAACCACCGCGACAGCAACAATGGCGGGAACTAGGATTGAATTCTAAGGGCCATCATCGGCCATGGTGCATCCTTTTACTTGGAAGGAACATCTCATCATCGATTGGAAGTAGCCGGCCCCCACCTCTTTCTGTACCCATCAGGGCGGAGAGAACCACCATACCGGAATCTTCTCATCTTCATTTTTGAGGTCCCCCCCCAGTGGGAGTTTTTAGCTAAAAAACTAGCTTTCGTCATACTGCTCAGCGAATTAACTCCAAAATAGCGAAAGAAGAAAGAACAGAAAGAATAGAAAAAGCAGAAAAAAAAATTCAACAATATTTTTTTCATTTCTTAAATGGATATGACATGCATAAAATTTTAGACAGAAACATTGAACACATTTTCATTCATTTTGAATGTTAAAAATTTGCATGCAAAACAGAAACGTATTAATTATTACGAATTTAATGTTACACATTTTTTTTTTTTTATTTCTCTGTGTAAGAGATTTTGACGACCCCCTCGTTTCAGTTTGGTTTGGTTTAGTTTAGTTATATTAACGTCCCGTTGTAAAGCAACACTAAGGCTATTTTGGGACGGACCTCGTCATTTTGAACCTCGGTCAGATGGCGTCCTCGTTTGTGTCTGCTTGTTTTCCAACACGATAGCAGAAAACCTCATTGAGCTAGAATGATAAAATTTCGTATATAGCCTTAACACTAAATTTATTAAAATTCAAACGAAATTTCGTCAAAAAGGAATCTGTCTCTGCTTTGCGCTTGCATGTTAACACGATAACTCAATAACAAAGTAGATGAAATTTAATGTACAGATATATCATTAGTATTGTAGAGCTGTATGAAAGTTTGGAACCAATCAGTCAAAAAAAAAGGGAGGGGACATTTAGTGGTTTGTATATTCGCTAAATGAATCCAATGCTGGATTCTAATGATTGGCTGAAATTGCTATAAAAAGCGCCACTGATAAAAACCTCCATTTACGGTCATCGTATATCTTTGTTTCAAAATCTTGGGATAAACTGGGATCACCTTCCGGTCACTTTCCGGTCGCGGGCTCCGGAAGCGATCCAGCTGGTAAGGCGTTGGCTCCACACCCTTTCGACACTGAAAATATCCGCTGTTTGTCGCAAATACATACAAATAGCAGCATATATTTCCTGTTGATGGGGGGGGGGGAGGAAACGTAAATCAGAATGGAATTTCACGTGCCAGCAACGTGCTTGGTTGAGACTCAGGGTTGTAGGAGCGATAAAAATTGATATACTTCTTCCTTTTAAATGACAGACTTATGAGCTTTCTGTATAGTTCAGAGCATTGAGATACTGAAAATAATAAATATCTCATTTTAAATAGAAATAAATAAAATCGGAAATAGTTTGGTTATTCAATTTATCAGGATGGTTCTTTTAGCTATTGTTATGTCTCATAAAAAAGAAACATTTTCGTTTTCGCTGCTTGTAGACCGTTAAAAATTAGAAAATATCCAATGTGCTTTTTGTTTTTATAAGAAATTTTAAAATATATTGTTTGGCATAATCTTATATACAGCAATGTTTTACTAATGTACACTGACTGGCATAATCTTATAAACATTTAAGTGTTTATCATTTAGAGAAACTCTTAGTTTTCTCACAGAGCAAAAACAACTTCTAGAGGTCGAAACCTTAGCCTCTTACATAATGCATATATCGGATGGTGCCTCGAATTACTTTTTCAAGTGCAAAGGGTAAAAGTAACTTGCCAGTGCTTTATAATAAAATTGAAATTAGTTTCACCAAATTAATGATGCAACTGAATTATTAATAAGTAAAGTTGTGAATAGTATTAGTACTTATTATATTGTTTGAATAAACTGTTATTAATATTATTATTATCAAATAAGAATTTTGAAAAGGCCTAGAGATGAAATATATTTTATTGGCATAAAAGGAATTTATGCTTTTTTATTTGATTCTCGCTAATTCATGAATTCATTAACCTATTTTACTCCAAGGATTCTTTTTATTTTATAAAGATCAGATATTATCTTATTAATTAAAATTTAATTACTACATAAATATACTGTATGGAAAGTTTATACAAAGTGAGTAAATATATAGTCAAATGTAAAATAATTTTCTTTACATCCAAGAAAAATCATATGACTCTTATTTTCCTTCATAGTTAATACACAAATAAATAATTTGTCTATTTGTCATTAAAATATATCGTATACTGTCTTTTTTTTTATTATCAAAATATTGTATGTCAACATACAAACTAGCCGAAATTTTCATATAACAGCTGACACCACAAGCAACATACAGCCTTTTGTGACAACATGCAACAATCTGAATGGAAATCGACCTAACCTATTCTGCTGTTCTTTTATCAACAAAATATTTTTTTTATAAATTTTACATATGTCATTTTGATGTAGAAATATAGATATGAAGTTTTTTTTTAATATTGTTGCCACATAATAATAACATATTAGTTGCTTATATTAGTTAATAACATATTAGTTGCT
>JAPMOR010107054.1:168600-227515 GCA_026543865.1 Argiope aurantia
TAATAACATATTAGTTGCTTATATTAGTTAATAACATATTAGTTGCTTATATTAGTTAATAACATATTAGTTGCTTATATTAGTTAATAACATATTAGTTGCTTATATTAGTTAATAACATATTAGTTGCCATCATATTAATAAGATTAATTTAATAAATACAATTAGCTTTGGATGAATACAACTTATGACAACAGATAAAAGCACTAGATTAAATTATATTTACACAATAAACGAACATTTACCGCTTCATAGCTTCGTAAATTCTCGAAATCGTCTGGTGAATAAAAATAGGTAAAATCGGAAAGGTTTGATTTTAGGATATCTCTCAAAAATGGAAGATATGCGAGCATGGATGACGTATCATAAATTTTCATTTGATATAAAAATTGGAGAAATCGGTACAATAATTGGGCTGAGGAATTCTGTCGTACCGATAGAAAATCCACGGTGAAGTTGTATTTTGATATTTCTTTCAGAAATAGGGTAGGACGAATTAATGGCATTGCCAAGAGTCATGAGTTTTCAAATGAAATAAAAATCAATGAAATCAGACCAGTGTTTGAGGGTGGCGTGATAGCTATTTATTTTTCTGATTATTTTAATTTTATAACTATATTAATCGTGTTCTCAAACACAATTTCCCAAGCGAATGCATTTATTGTTCTATACAGCATCTTTGCTATTCGAAAGTCACATATTGAGATGTTTCTGCAACAAATATTAGCATCACTATAAAGCACAGCTTCCATTGTAATAAATATCTTGGAAATTAAACAGAATTCCTAATGCAACAATCGGCTTACTAACAGCTTTTTTTTTCGTCGTCTCTCCCTTAAACCAAACAACTGTGTCAACATCACGATGGCGCCGAGCTGGGTCCACGTTTTATTTGTACATTTACATAGTGATTTCAAGAATAGGTGATTGCGTCATAGTAGATTAGTATTTCTCAGACAGACATCTTTTTTTCTTCTCCAAATGTAATTGATTCAGCTTTGCTTTTACCGTAAGAATTCCGATTTCTCCATGAATTTTAGAAATGTGATCTGACTAATGAAATTACCCATTTCATATCTGAAAAGCAACTAATATAATTCTTCTATAAAAATTTAAAGGGGAAAGAACCTCTAAATAGGAAATATGTTAGTCTGACAATGCTTTAAGCTTGATTCATCTGTCATTATTTTTTAAAGAATTTTCTCTTAATTGTAAATCAGGGATAACTTTGCATGAAAAAAAAACATTTAACATTTGCATAGCGTACATGAGTATAAATCCTGTAATTAATGAATTTGAGGAAAAAAATTTCACAAAATTCCATAATAACTATAATAAAGAAATATGAAATATATTAAAAACTAAAATTTAAAAATAAAAAGCGACAAATTTTGAAAATATACTTTTATTAGTGTTATTATGCTTATTAGTGAAATTGAAATAATGTTTTCAACAAAAATATGGAAGCAAAAGATCTATTAAAATGTTTCAAAAAATACATTTTTATTCTAATTATTTTCTGCTTCATAATCTTTAATTTGTTTTTCATTATTATTAAAAATAACAGCCTCAAATCATTTCTTTTTCAAACTTGTTGCTAAATGGAGCCAGGCTGTATCTTTTTCCAAATTAACTTTTAATTAATAATTAATTTCTAATAGAGATTTAAAAAATTTTAAAAAGAGTGTTATCATTGAGAATGCATAATAATACAAATTTCAAAGCCCTAGCGTATTAAGAAGATAATGTGTGTATAATGCATTGAAAAATTTCCTCTTTACAAATATAAAATAGTATAAAACAAATATAATATAAATTAAATTGTTTTTTAAAAAAATAAAGCACGAGGCTTTGAAAATAGCAGAATAAAAAAGTTAAACTATAATGAATACAAAAAAAAGAGGAAATAAAAAAATAAAAGATAAAGTAAAAACTCTTAAACATTCATTCAAAATTGAGATAATATGAATGTAACTGAAATTCTAATTTGTGTGGAATATTTATATAAACGCTTTATATTTTTGAAATTCTTGTTTTGATCTCTAGATTTTTGATAACAAAAAAATTATATTTTAGATTTTTTTATTATGCTAATAAAAATGCGTTTTTTCAGAGTAAATTTTTTTACTTCTTTACTTGTGCTATTTTCGGTTTAGTTATAAAAAAAACTATTAACTATGAAAAATAATAAAGTACAGGGTGTTTATTTAGTCCCAGACCCATTTTGATGTTTAATAACTCATAAAATAATAAAGATAGATTAAAATTAATGACATAAATGGTTAAATAGACTCAAAAAGTTTCATGACCCTTGTCAATGAACTTCCACTTGTGCCCCCTTCGTAGCACGGAGAATACCAAGTCGATAGTCAATTTCACGCCAGGTAGCGGCAAGCATGTCGGCATCCACAGAGCCTATTGCGCTTATAATTCTGGCTTTTAGGTCATCAATGTCCGACACTCCTCCTAAAAACGTTGTCTTTTACAAACCCCCAAAGGAAAAAGTTTAGCGGCGTTATGTCAGGTGATCTGGGTGGCCAAGGAATTGGACCTCCTCGCGCAATCCATCTTCCTGGAAAATGGCCATTCAAAGAAGTACGAACGATGGTACCCCAATGAGGTGGCGCACCATCTTGTTGCAAAAAGACATGTGGCTGAAGCTCTTCTAGTTGTGGAAATACGAAGCTTTCCAACATGTCTAAGCATACGACTGCTGAGACCGTCTTTTCTGTAAAAAAGAAAGGCCCAATGACTAGCTCGTGCATTAGTCCGCACCACATATTAACATTTGGGGACTCTCTTTGTGCCTCATGGTATTCATGGGAGTTTTCAGATCCCCATATGCACACATTATGACGATTAACAATGCCAGAAACATGAAAGGATGATTCATCGGAGAACATTATGCGCTTCAGAAAATCAGCAGCATCTTCTATCCTCCTTAGCATATCTGCTGCAAAGGCCATCCTCCTAGGCCTATCGTTCGGTTCCAAAACTTGAACAATTTGAACTTTGTATGTATGCAGTCTTAATTTTTTCTTAATAACCTTCTACACCGTCGAAATTGGCATATCCAATTCTGTTGCCGCTGATCTCACAGATATTCTAGGATTGTGTAAAAATGTCTGTCTGACACGCTCAACATCAAAATCACTTGTGCAAGGACGTCCGGAACGTTTCTTATCTGCGATACTTCTAATTTCTAGAAAATTCTTTTTCCATCGCAAGATGCTGTTTTTGGATGGAGGATCTTTTTGGTAAATTCTTCTGAAATTTCTCTGTGCTTGCACTATCGATTTCGTTTCTATGAACCACCATAAAATCTGTGCTTTCTCTTGTGGTGTATGCATTCTCCTTAATATCCGCTCGAATAAAACATCACATACAAAAGTACTACATAGAAGAAACACATCAAAAGTAAACATAACATTTCAATAGTTGCCAAAAACGAAAGAGAGAAAAATGCAATTAATAAGCAGACGATATTTAGAAAAATTCAGATATTTAGACTGGAAAATGAAATTATCTGAAATTAATCGCACGCGCAGACGATATTTACAAAAGTAAAAATATTCAAACCTGAAAAGGAAAATATATGAGTTATTCCATCAATAAATGTCATAAGTTTGTTTATATCTTCATTATTTTATAAGTTATTAAACATCAAAATGGGTCCGGGACTAAATAAACACCCTGTATAATAAGATCAATCCTTAATTTTAAGACTATCTAAGAAAATAAGTAATGAAATACTTGCTTAAATGATATTTTGCTATTTAGCGGAGTATTTTGTAGTACCACAATGACTGTTCTGGAGTATTTCGTACTGCAATTTTGAAACATATACAAATGACGAGAACCATAAATAAAACGGCACCCCCTTTTCCGAACTTCTATTCCACATCAAGAAGGGGTTACTTGCTTCACGACAGATTTATCATCAACCGGGACTGAAAACAAGTATAATTCTTAGAAAATAGGTATCGAATCTGTGATTCTGACACGATATTACTGTCTCTCTTATGTTCAATTAAGATTAAGCATAGAAGTCACAGAGTTAAAAAAAAAGCCACGTTAAAAGAATTAAAACTTTAATTATCTATTGAACATTGACAAACGAGAAAATAGGATAATATCCATATTATACATGGTTCTTTGCATTGCTTATCTAGTTACAAATGTATACAGAACTATTAATAATTAAAGTATTCCTATTTATTCTCTAAAAATATATGTGGAGTAAAAGAAAATATCAGCAATTGAAAATGTTAATATGGGACGATATTAATGTAAAATATCTTTAGTTATGCCCATTAAATCTCATCACATCTTATTACGATGCATTCAATTCACAAAATTGTTAAAATAAAATTTCTTAATCAAGAAATACTAAAATTTTAGTGGAACAAATTTTGCAACTGTTAAAAACTTTAGAAATTAAATCACTTTTAAGGTGGTGAAATTTCCGCAGGCATTAATTTTGTCAAAATAAAAAGTTGAAAAGAAACATTTTGTATTCCTAGTAGTTAATGGTATTTGAAATAATCTCATTTCTTAAATGCAATTTTTTTAAATAAAAGCAGAAATTTCAATAAAAATTCTTTTATTATATAAGCCTTTATGCAACAATCTAGTGATGTTGCCAACTGACAGCATCATTATTTATTTTAGTCGTTTCATTAGGAAATTTAAATGCGCAATCTTGCTTGATTGTGTCATTTTAGTTAGAATTCGCTGTTTCTTCATCTAATTTTTTATCATTTATTTCATCAAATGTTTCCTTTAAGTTGTACTATTCTCTATTTCTTATGTCAAATTATTCTTAATTTATTTTCGTTTCTAAGCATTTCCAATTTCTCTGAAAAAATTGAAAAAAAAAAAAAAAAAAGAAGAAGAAGAAAAAGAAAACGCTCAACGCATCTGACTGAAACTTTTCTATAATTTATAATATTGCTTTACATTTTAAAAATTTACTACTTTAAAATCACCTGATTACATATTAATACAGATGAAAAACTCATACATTGGAAATGGACCGTCAGTAGGAAATGGGTTAACATCATAGATTTTAATGTCTCCATTAAATAAGCAATTTATGATTCTTCAACCGCAGCTGTCTGGATACGTGTGCAAATTCCTGAATGTTCCTGGAATGCTGAAAAAAAATCGGTTCAGACGCAGTTCAGGTTCGCGCTTTATATTTTTCGTGAAAACATAGTGATGAAATCCTGATAACATGAATTGCTTAGTTCGGTTTATTGGCATAAGAGCCATATTTGGTATGTTGCGTCAATCGTAATAAAAAGTGTTCGGTATTAATATATAATTTATCATTCTCTAATATAATGGTTACATGAAGGAGTATCAGCCTGCAGGGTAGATACATAACGAATCTATGATACTCACCAAGGACCTGCGATAACTGAAATAATATATGTACACTTCACACTGTATAGAATACTAGTATTTTCTATTCATTTTCAAATACGGAAACCTCCACACTTTTGCGCATGAGCCACGGGACTAAATTTTCATTCAGAATAGGTGTGAGTGGAAAGACGGGGAAGTAAATGTTTACGCAGCTAATAAAAAATTCTGAAAACTCGCAATTCTTACTGACTGTGCATTATTCCACTGCAGAGTAGAATCGTCCAAAATTTTTAGTCTCAGCCTTCTAAAACGGACAAAAGTGAGAATGATATTGATGGTGGTGCCAAATTAGTAAAGGCAGAAATATTTCTGAGTATCATGCCGAATTATGTGAATATGAGTTCGTTCCTTGCCGACCGTCTCAACATCAATGCCTAATGGTTTAACTGATGGTTGCAGTGATCTAGGGCTACGGTCTCGATTTTAGAGTCGAAAGTTTCCAAGTTCAAAGTGGGATTTCTCTATAGATCCTTATCTGGTGATTATACCATGTGGTTTCCCATCTGCATATTATCTCTGTTCCTTGTGTCGCCTTCCAAAGACATTCGCACATATTCCGTAATCGACTGGGCTGTTACCGCCCGCTGTATGCCCCATGAACCAGCTACGTATGGGTCTTGTATTTTCTTTTTGATATTGCTATAATTCTAGCATTCGCTCGACAATGAACTTATTCTTTTAGATACAATCTATCCTCTCGCTGACGTTTCCTGAATTATAGAATATTTATAATTATAAAATATAGAAATACATTTATATAGATTTATAAGTTATAAGAAACAATATTTTTAAATATTTTGCAACGTTAAACAATATGGATTTTCACACATATTTTAGCGACTATTTTTATTTTCCCACCTGAAATATTTGTAGCGTTCCTTGAGGTCTTTACTAGCTCAAGTCCTATCTCAATGCTCTTCTGTGCTGAATTAACTCAACTTTCTATACAACACTAATTTGCAATAATACGCGCACGCGCCTACACCTGCGTGCTGCTGTCAAAAGACACACTCCATCCTATAGCTTCAACCATTGCTCTTGCGTAGAATCTTAGTATTAGTGATACAAATCAGACAATATTTTGCCAAACAAGAACATTCGACAGGCCAACAAAAATAACAAGCGAATAAATGCTTTTACCTCAAAATGATGCATAACATTGCAAAATTAACCCTTTTCTTAATTTCATTGATATCAAAAGCATGCTTTTGTAAATGCATTTCTGTTAAAATATTCCAATACTTCATCTTAACAACAAGTGCAATGTTCTTTAAATTTTTTGAATCATTTTTGATTCAAATTAATACTAATAAATGTAATGGAAAAAGCTATTCAAAATTAAATGTGGTGACACAATGATATTCCGTATCGATCAAAATTCCGTAATGTACTACTCTATTAGCATTCCCAGATTATTTCCAAAATTAAAATTACACCAATCTTCCAAAAATATACTGTTGTATCAGTTTTCGGTAACACAGTTTAAAAATATTGAGCACAAAATTACTTAAATATCGGATCATAGATTCTTTTCTGCTCGTAATATAAAATATTAAATTTTTAAGAAAGGTACTTGAACTAAGTTGAAGTTGAAATATGAATAAACTATTTATTCTAGATTCGCCACCTCTCTATACTGTACTTGTGTCACTTCAATTTTGATTTCTATATGTTACATAGTTTTTTAACACTTTAGCAGCCTTTTGTATTGTTGCATCTTAATCTAGAAAATTGGGGAATATTATTTTCTTCTGTTTGAAAAAAGGAGGGATGATGGATACCATCCACTGAAAGTGCCAAGAAAATATATATGATCTTTCGTTCTTTTTAGCTTTTTGAACTTTGAACTAAGATTAGTTACTCAAACTATCGGAAACGAAGACAAAAATATATATAAAAAAAATCTGCCCTGTGGGTGAAACGTTGTAAATTTGGCATAAAACTACAATTGTAGTTCTATGTCAAATTTTTATTTCAATCGAACGGGTAGGAAAGGCGTGCAAAATGTGCATTTGGTTTACTAGCACGCGTATTAACCGCATCCTAACGTTTAATTGCCAAAAAAATATCCAAAGATCGCACACTAATACTCTTTTTCTCAGTTATTGTTCTTCATAGACAAAAAGGTTTTGAGGAAACCCATTCCGCTGCTGTTGTTTGCTTTTCTATTAAACCAAAATTATTTATTTTGAAAGAAGGCACTGAAATACTTTAAATGAGATTTAAATACGCATGAAAACTTAAACATGAAAGAAATGGCAAGTTGTTCTCCAGAAATCTACTAAAATCTACTCAAAATCCTGACAATTTATTTTCAGGATTGCTTTATCGGGTTTTATATTCTTCGATAAAACGGCAGTTGCGTAGGGTTCATTCATTCCAAAAACAGATACTAACAATAAAACCAATGACTTTTTAAGAGCTTCAAGACAATTTTGTTTACATATACCCCACGTGCACTTAAAATCGCAAAATGACACTACAAGTACTTGGACCAACAAGTGCAATGTTTGATTAATCAATCGTTAGAATGCTTTTATTCCGAAATATTTCCTGAAGCTTCCACATTCCTTTTTTCTTCAAACAACAGAGGAATTTACTTTGAGTGCTCTTTTTTAATTTTCTTATAGATATTACAGTGAACAGAGATCGTAACGGATTTTATGAGAAATAAAATTCTATAGTAGAGATTGATATTTGCTCATATTTGAAACTTAATGTTAGTAGACATTTTATTTCTAAGTACATAAATGAAAAATGGTAAAAAATTATTGTCACTAAAGTAAATAGAGAATATTATGAGGAAACACACTTTAGGGTGGAGCCCAAATACTAAAGCTGCGTACTAAACATTTAGCAAAGTAAATATATCAGAATATGGAGGAGATGGCATATTTAAGTGATTTTTATATACTTTTGACGAATCGAATTTCTTTCTACCTTTTTATATCTTTAGCCCGTAACAATCGAATTTTACTTTTAAAATATAGAAAACATTATTTTAAATTTCTTCTTGAAGGCATAAAAATATTGCCATTTTTTAGATATAATAAATTATGTTATAAATAAAAATTAAAATGAACTAGCTGTATAAAAATTCCTCAAAAAATGTCAAATTAAAAGTTTTCTGTAAATAGCAAAAATTCTCTCCCAAGCCATTGTCCATACCAAAGAAGAAAAAAAAAAACGGTTCCCAGCATCTATTTATTTGAAAGTTATTATGCATTGGATAATTAACTTCTCCATTTTAATATGGACTAATTTAACTGCTGTCGTTATTTTAACCACTCAAAACAATTTTAATGTTCTAAGACCGCAATTTTGAATTTAATAAGTTTCTTTCATTTATTTTATATTCGTTCTGTACTAATTATTTAATATGGCTCCATTGTTATAGTATTAATCATCCAATATTTATACTGTATAGAACGGTATATTTAAGCGGTTTATAAGGAAAAGAGAAAGCTATATTTTTAAGTATTTTAACAAATTAGCTATACTTTTATCTCCTATAAATTAATAATAAGATTTCTCCTTTTATTTGAGAAAGTTTCATATATTTCGTCCTTCATCCTTGCTATTTTTGAAAGTTTAAATTTACACAAGGAAAAATGTTATCTACTTTTTTAGATTTATTTAGATTTATGTAATTGTAAAATTTCTATCTCTAATTGGGACAGGCTAGCAAGACTTTTTTCTCAGAGCCTTGACTAATTTTGAAAAAATATTTTCCATTATATTTCTCAAATTATGTAACATTTTAAGGATCTGTTATGCATTTGCAGTTAATAAACACTAGATTTGGGGGTCATTAAACAATACATTTCAATTGATTAATCAACCAAGCATGATTATGTTATTATTTACTAAGTATTATTTATTATCTATGGAAATATGGTTGAAAAATTTAGCTGAAAACATCTGAATTTTAATGTCCATCAGTTTGACAATCAACTAATATAAAATGTTTTGTTTTTTTAAAGGACTTTTTTTCTTCAAATCGTTCCTGGAAAACTATAAAAACTGTGTTAATTTTTTTTATATAAAAAAAATCATTTGAAGTGTGTACCAATTTTCCGCTTATGATGCTTGGGGAGAGAAAATTCGGTCTTTGCGCGTTTTTTTTTTTTTTTTTTCCTTCAAATACTTACAACCAACACATTTTTTCCAAAACTTTTGCAATACATAAATTAATATTATAAAATTTTTCTTCCAATTATACCTTATTATTTAAATTAAATTAAATATTACTTGTAACATGCAATTTCAAAAATGTCAATTTACCATTTTTTGCAAAAACTGCAAATTTTAGATTTTTACTTCAGTTTTATAATGTTAAATGCTTTCCATCTAAAATTCCATGATTGCATATATAGTGCCGAAGCAAATTTTATACCAGATACATCTTTTAACATGGCTATAACGATTTGCTATTGTACTTTCGTTTATCATCCTGCAAACAAAACATTTTCTAATTTGGAAAATTCATAAAATAGCAATTTAAGTGAATAAATGGACTTGGAAGACAAAAAAATCACATTGTAATACATTTATATTATTTATTAAAAATTATGAAAAATGCGACACAAACTAAGAAAAAAAAATTACATTTAAGAAATGAAGGTTTTTTTAAAGAAAACGCATATCTTATTGCAATTAAGGATATTTGAATGGGGTTTGATGCAAAAACTATTGTAACTGAAAATCGTCTCTAATCGATCATCAAGTAGGATCACATCAGCATCCAAGTTTGGCTTATTATCAGTGTTTTCTGATAAATTAGTGCACGGCGCACCTCTGCTATTGAAGCAAATCGCAGAGCACCTTACATTCATAAGCGTTATTATGTCTTTTGAAACATATGCAGACGGTACTGACGAGCAGTTTTTATGAAATTTGTGTGATGAGATAGGGAAAAACCACGTTTTGTTGTATTCTAAACGATTGAATCTAGCCAAGCACCTGACCATTCCATGAATTAATTTGAGGAAATACCCTCCATGAATGCAGTTGTACAACTTATTCAATAGAAAGAATACCTGCCAGATTGAAATTATTTTGCTCTAGAGATTTGGTAAATATTGGGAAACGGGGCCATTTAGTGAATAGATTGTTGAGAGATTTTGATATGTAAAGAAGCAACGATTCTCTCACCAGCGACACCTATTTCATGGGCAATAGCAGGATGGTTGTAACGTAAAGACATGAGTACAGGTATCTTTTAGAGACACGGAGGTAGCACATATTTTCATTCCATGCAGAACCCGAACTGCATTCCTTTGGTTTAGTTCTTAGTTTAGTTACATTAAAGTCCCGTTTTAAAACAACACTAGGGCTATTTTGGGGCGTACCTCGTAATTTTGAACCGCGTTTGGATGACGAGAACGACACCTGACCTCTTATCCCCTCTCCAAACTTTCACACCGCACCAGCGGATGTGGTCCCGACGGATTTACCGAACGCGAGACCCGCTTTCACTATAACGCTTTGGTGGAATCGCGTCTCGAACTTGAAACCCTCCAATTCCAAAGCCGAAACCTTATTACCATTCCACCACGGCTGCATTTCTTTGGAAATAGGCCTCTTTTTTTGTCCTGAGAAAAATAGACGGTTGTCCCTTACTGTACAAATGTTTGTTATTTGTTGTTAGAAGGTAAAAAGTAATGACAAAATCCATGAAATTTAATCTGTTATGCCCGTAGACTTTCGAATTGTTTATAGTGTTTCATAGCAGCTTCTAAACGGCCTGTTTTGATATTATAATGTGTAGGGCTCATAGCAGCTTCTAAACGACCTGTTTTGATATTATAATGTGTAGGGCAAGTCGTTTTAAATAAGTTCAGTGCGTAAATATAAAACGTCACTCCTAGTGCACATTTGTTCAGAAAGTGAGAAGAGCATCGAAAATATTATAGGCTCTAGCTTCAGAAATATTAACGTGAAATAACAAATTCGCTGTTCACCAAAGTGGTTTTTAATTTGATCTCTAGATAAAGTAAATCCTGTAAAGGGACTTACTTTGATAAAATTTCTATGAACAAAATATGAATAAACTATTCATTCTATATTCACCATCTCTGTGTACTGTACTTGTGTCACTTAAATTTTGCTTTCAGTATGTTACGTGGTTTTTTAACACTTTAGCAGCCTTTTGTATTGTCGCATCTTAACCTAGAAAATTGGAGAATATTATTTTCTTCTGTTTGAAAAAAGGAGGGATGATGGATACCATCCACTGAAAGTGCCTAGAAATAATATATGATCTTTCGCTCTTTTTAACGTTTTGAAGTTTGCTGAGGAATAAGAAAGGATCTCTGGTTTCCCTTTTTCAGACTTCATCAAAAATAACGTATTTATTACCAAATTCTAGAGCTCTAAGAATTTGGAAGTCTGTGTTTTCTAATATGTCACTCAATCAGACTGAGACACGGCTTTCACGGTTTTGATGACAATCATTGAATAGAATTGAATTGAATCATTGAATTGAATTTTGCTTGCTCTATAGTGATATTTTTTTCATCAAATTTCTGAATTAATACTGAAACGAGGCATTTTTATTCTCTTCCTTTGAGAGGAATTTTTGTTCAACATTATCAATGTCTTATCAAACTCAACATTCCTTAGTATGTATTTCTTCTAACAAAACGCTCTTCAAATTCCGTGCTCTCTTCAATTTGTTAATAGGAAAACAACCAAATAATTGCACTAAAATATTTTATCATATGATGATGCCGTGTCCGCTTTACAATTGAAAAGGGTTTGCAGTTGCTTCTGAGGGTAAAAATCCCTGAGCACCCGAGGGCAGAAGCTTGACTTCTAGCTCATATGAAGATTTCACTCACACTCTTGCTTGCACAACCCCTTCTTACAGAAGGTCTCTTTCACACACCTCACAGATAGAGTGGAGGGTGAAGAACAACCATTTCCGAACCATGACTCGAACCTCAGACTCCCAGATCACGGGGAAGACGCGCTACCCCTAAGCCAGAACGCCGGCATCTTATCATTTAACCCACGCGTTTATTTAGGATTGAACACATATTCTCTCTCAACTCGCACTACTCACCAAAGAAGAGAACTCCATTATCTACAAAAAGAACATTTTTCTTATTTGATCGAATTTTCCATGGAATGGGCAATGAACCTGAGGAACATTGTGGCTATTTAAACGAGGTTCATGAAATCAGAAAATGACGTAGATTATGAACTTCAAGAAGTATTCTTAATCTTCAAGATCGGGAAGAAATCGGGTTGGAAACTTCTGTATTTTTCTCCATACTCCAATTTTATTTCCACTGATTCCTATCTCTACAAAATTACTTGAACAGGAGTAAATTGAACATTTCTGAATAGGATAAAAGTGATATCGTCAATTTTTCCAACTCGAAAATTCATGATTTTTTTAACTGGGATATTTAAAAATTAAATTAATTGAATTAAAATGGTTGAAGGTTATAAATAACAATGCGGATTATTTCTGATAAGATTTTTTTTATTCCTTTCTTTTTTCTGTGTCTTTTTTTTTTCAAACAATAAAGTTCTGGCAAGTACTTCGTTCCCCACCTTATATTTTTATTTATAACATATGTTATCAGGTCTATATAAGCTATAATAATCAATGGTTATGAATAATAATAGGAATAATCAATGGTTATGAAGAAATTAAATTATCATTCTTATCTGAGTATACCCCCAACAATATACTAAAATCACTACATTTTCTTTATTATATTTCTTTTAATATCATAAAACTTATCATAATGTTAAAAAATTAATGTGAAATAAACATTAAAACAATTAATTGGGTGTAATTTTTTTTTATAGAAATGAAAATCTCATTGCCTCATCACAATTAGTGCAATGCTTCAAAAAAATGCCACACATTCTACACTCGAGGACATGAGTCAAGAGGTAAATATTTAATATACTACATGCATCTGCTGAAGAAGCGTGGTTACTTCCACGTCACCTCGTCAGGATTAATTCGAAAGCACACTGACGCTTTGTTTGGTTCGATTGCCCTTAATCAGGTGCTGTCACGGGACCCTTGCGTTAACAGGTGTTCCATTCATTCGCAATTCTCACGACGCGTTGCATCATTTTCCGATGGCGGGAAGAGAAAGTTTGTTGATTTTACAAAGAAACGACGACAGATTGTTGTTCTCAAACCAAACAGTAAGAATGCGTCTCAAACAGATAAAGCATATTTTTGTAATGACTTTCAGATCACTTTGCAAAAAAAAAGTTATACTGTAATGAAATATCGTCAATAGATTAACCACTGTTGAAAACTAAATTTATGAAACATTTTTTTTACATAAGTAGAATTTTCTCTTTAATCATAGGCCAATTTCCAAGCCATAGAGATAGACATATACTTACAGTTGAAAAGGTGCTCTAAATTATTTAAAGTGTATTTATATTTGAATATATACTCAAATAAAACCAATGAACCAGTTGTCCAGCTTCAACCATTGGTCCTACTTCGCCAAATTTGTTTCATATGAAAGCTCATGGCCTTTAGATATATCATCAAGGGTCTCTTTCTTCCCATCATCCACCATTTTCGGAAAAAATTTTAAAAATTAAAATTTTACTATTATTCTCTATGGAGCGATCCCACTATAGGGAATCTTTAATCCCAGTCACTGAATAAATTCCAAAAACTTTTATTTCATATGCAGCCTTATGACTCCTAAATATGCCATCAAGGGTAGAATACCTTCTACCACCCTTTAATTTCGGAAGAAATCGAACAAAAAAAAAGCGTCACTGCACACTCTTTATGGAGAAATTTTGTGACAAATTTTGCTAAACCTTACCACTGAACCGATCTCAAAAAGATTTATTTCATATATAAGCTCATAACTCTTAGATGTGCCATTAACCCATTAGATGTGCATTAGATGTAACATTAGATGTGCTCATGACCCTCAATACGCCATCAATGATTGCTTATTTCCTTCCTCTTCATTTCTAGAGATATTGCAAAATAAAATTTTGACACTGCCCTCAATTTCAATAACTAGAAGGATTCCGTCAATTTACGCAATCGACAGTTTTCCAGTATGCAATCAGATTGGTCCATTCAGATTATTGTGCAAAATTTAGTTGTACTATTGTAACGGTACATTTATTATACATTTGTTGTGATAAAATGTGGCTCATCAAAGTTGATTAACATGAATAAGTTATTCTTAATAATACTAGCTGTCTTTGGCGTATATACTTCTGACATTAATATAGACATGCCAACGAATTTTTATGAAAAATATCTTATCAAAACAAAATAAAATATTATTTAAAATTATGATTACTTAATAATGAGAAATTATTCCATTCTTATTGGCTATCTATGCCTACAAAGTGGAGAAGTTAGTAAAGGCAAAACTTGGTCTAATTGTTGAGGCTAGGGGCTCTCTCTCTCTAATTTGTGTTTTGAAATCTTAATATTCTATAATGTTATAGATATTTCTATTCTATAATATTTTCTGGAATTTCAGGTATAAAGGAAGCAAACTGACAACATATTAAAGAGTCGTAAGCTTTCAAATGAAATAAAAATTGGCACAATCGACACATTAGAAGTTTATTTAGTGGTTGTTACTGGCGATTTTCATCAGCGAATGTACAGTGAAATAATGCTTTTGAAGCATCTATCGGAAATGGACTGTGGTTATAAAAGTGCACCGCTTATTTGATAGCATGTGATTTTAATATAAAACTGGTGGCATTAATTTCATAAAGAGCAAAATTTGGCGAAATCGATACACTATTTTGGGAGAATGGTTCTTTGATTTTCCAATTATTTTTGATATATAGATGAAAGGCTAGCAGCTGATTGCCGAAGAACGCTAATTACATTTGGATCTATAAATGTGTTACTGAAAATACTAATTTATTACACTATATCTCTATTTCATTCATTATACGATTCTATTGACCATCAACTGACTTAAAGAAGTGCGCCCTTGAGATGATCGTTGATTGGCCTAAAATAATGAAATTCAAAACTTCAAAACTCGATTAGTTTTAATTTCAGAATCTCTGAACATTACTTTCGAATGTGCATTTTTTTTTTTACTCTACTTGAATTTAAATAAGAAATAATTTAATTGTAAAAAATTAAAATTAAAACTAAGGGTATTTAAAAGACATGTTTAAATTTTATCATATCGCAAAAAATCGATACCCTAGGAAAACTTAAGTAAGAGACAAAAGAAAATCATGCATTTCCTAACAAAAGTTCTCTTGATGACACGCTTTCTCAAGTCAAGAACTATAAAATCCATTTCTTTCTAGCTAAGCTACAAGCATCGAAATATTTGATACAATGCTTACAGCGTTAAGTTTGACTAGATATTGCAGCGCCACACAAAAGAATATAGACTTGCACAATATAAAAATAATTTCATTCAGACTATTTACATTTTATTTACACAATACATTGTTTTGTCAGTCGAAAAAGAAATTATGAATTATTTCATCAAAAGAAAGAAGAAAGACAGAGCATGACGTCTACAGCTCGCTTCACTTCTGGCGCGACAATCCACATCTGGGATAAAATCAGCATTTTGAAATAGTTGATAAAACCACTCTGAATTCTAGCACTTTCGAAATGTTGTTATCCAAAATAGTCCCAATTATTTTACAATATTATATTTCAATTAGAATACACAATGTCTTTTTCTTTCTTTGGACCTGCATTTCGTTCACCTTCTTAAGACCACATGGATTTGGAGATGAAGTGCAGGTTTAGAAATCGGAGGGATATAAGTTCGATACCCGATTCCTCCGAAAAGTTGTTGCTAGATATAGTGCGCATTGATTCTATTAAGAGTCAGTTTTATACATATTTTAGAGTTAAAATTATTTTAATTGTAAGGGCCCAATGTTTTCCCAACCATTTTTTTATCTACATTGTTCTATCTAAAAGAGTCTTTATTTTTCTTTAAGCATTTCATCAACGGAAAAAGATAAACAAACTGCTACCATCGGTTGAGTCTTCAAATCTGGAAAAGCAGAAAATTAAATGAACAAAAATTTCTTTAAAAAAAATCACATGTTCATAATAAAATCATATGTAAAAAAATCATGCGAGGCTTTCTAAATATACTAGATGTTTCGTTTCGTATATAAGAAAACAAACTGTCTATGAATATTGCACTTTAAATGTTAAATCTGTGCACCGAATCTTATCTATCTAGCTCTCTTCGTTTTGTAGTATCGTGTTAACTTATATTCAGATAATTGGACAAATATAATAATCAATGGTTATGAGGAAATTAAATTAACATTCCCAGATAAAATTAGCATTCTCAGATAAGAATGCTAATTTAATTTCTTCATAACCATTGATTATTATATTTGTCCAATATTTGTCCAATATTCTTACTGAGTATAAATTTAATCGAAATCTACAAATTTACAGTTACCGAATTTATGCATCTTACTCAAAGTGTTTTTGAGTTATCGTGTTGACAGAGAAACATAAATCCAAAATGTGTTTCTCGAACTCAAAGTAAACTGAAATGAAGAAATTCGTCAAAATCCCGGGTTCGAATTTTTTAGAAATTACAGTATTTATATACTTCATATATATAAAGAGTGTCTCAAAAACTCTTGACCGCTGCTTTTATTCCTGAAATATTGATCGTAGACATATACTGCAAATTACAAAGTTGTGTAAAAACAGATGCAAACTGTTATGAAATCGATTAAAATTTTCAGGGGATTAAACTTCAAAAAATACAAAATTTAAATTTTTATACGGAACACGTACAAAGAAATTCCCAGTGAGTAAAATCTGCCCCATTGTACAAATCAGATAAAAGTTCATTTGTTTATAATAATGCTCTTATTTCGTGTATTTTTAAGAATATATTTAATTTTAAAATTTGTGAGATATTAATATCTTACATACAAAATAATTAGGAGAAAATAAGAATTATTAAAAATAATTTAACAAAATAAGAAAGTGGTAAAAAAGATGAATACCGATATTTTGTTTCTCATTCAATAAAAATTGAACTTAGAAATGAAATATTCAACAAGAACGATCATTTATGTCAATCCGGCAATAATAAATAAAAAGTATCGCTTTATGTAAAATAATTTTCAGATTGCTCATTAGTTATTCCTTGAAAGGCATTTCAAAATCTATCTTAGGTTTTTATTATTGAATCTTAAAGAATTCCGTCCGTTTGAAATACCACTTATTTGACAAGCTACAAGACGTGTACTTAGTTGAGAATTTTTTAAATAAAATTGATCCATTCGCAAAAGAAATGCACTGTGTGTCTTTTCTAATCGTGATCCGATTGATAATCTCTAACCCATTCGAGAAAGATATATAATTTTAGTTGGAAAAATGCTTAAAATGATGCAAAGGCTTATATTTTATATTGTTTGTCAATAATGTACTGTTGACAAAATTATGAATTCTAAATTTTTAAATACTTCCCACGGTCTTATTAGTTATGTTTAATAGAATATTTTTGACGTTTATATTTGACACTATTTTAAACAAAAAAGAAAGTTCTGTTCTTATTCGACCAAAATTGGTCGAATTATGAAGTTTTGAACATTACTATTTTAGAATTATTTAGACATTTTCAAAAGCTGTCTCAAAGACGATATTCTAATCAAAGGAGATTATCTAATCCTCAAATCTACCTATGAGCGATCTGCTCTAAATCATTACAATAAAAATTGCAAATATCGACTTTAAAAAAAATCCTTACCTTTCATCTTATTTTACCAAACTTTTCGAAATATCAATATAAAAATATCTTTCATCAAAAGAAAATAATTCCCCATATATTACTTTTAAACAAATATTAAATTCTGTCAAAAAAGTTCAGTCATAGATAGCATAACTTATTTTCAAAGCTTCATTAAATATCAAAATATGAAAAAACGTAAAATAAATAAATAAATAACTCTTGGAATTGCATTTCAAAAATTATTCATTAATTCGGTTAATACTGAAGGAGAATATTACTACAGTTTATCGTCGTTATTAGAGTTTTAGTATGAACAATTTTGTTCATTGATTTTTAGGATAAATTTCTAAATGTAAAATATTATTTGGAGTTTTATGTAATAAAACTAAGACAAGGTAATTTTTTAAAAGTTTTACCTGTTTTAACAATTTAAGTATGACTGTTTTGTTTTGATTTAGTGGAATAATAGTTGGAATAAATATAATATGCTTTTAAAAAACTTCCTTATTTTAATTTTAATTTCTAGTTAAATGATTTTTCAAATAACAGTTAAAAAATCGTTTGTCAAACATAGATAACAAACCATATATTACTTTTTAAATTCCTTTCTGTCAAAACAATTCAATAATAAACAACATGTTTTTAAAGCTTCATTTAACCCTGGAATAATAAAATCAGTTAAATAAATGAAATTCTGAGAAATATCACGTGGATCCGTTGGTAATATTTGTCAAAAGTAGATAAATAACACGCCATATTATTATTTTTAAAAATTTTTGTCAAAACTATTCAGTAATGGATGAGATAACTTGTTTTTAAAAGATTCATTTAATAACGAAATTCTGTTTAATAAGTGAAAATCCGGAAAATATTTTTCATCGATATACATTTAAAAATAAAAAAATAAAAATAAAAAAACACACGATTTTTTTGGCTTTCAACCTCAAGAATTTTATTTCACTTTATTTTCACTATCATTTTTCTAATATAAATTATTTAGCTCATTGACATTTTTAGTGTGATTTTCTGATCATAAAATATTATTTGAAATTTTCAATAATTTAACTAAGACAATATAAATTTTGTAAAGAATTTGTCTTAATGATATTCCAAAAAATGTAAGCACGCATCTTTTGTTCTAAATTACTGAAATAAAAGTTTGAATAAATATTTATTACATGTTTTCTATTTAGAATAAAAAATTTCCACAGCTCAGTTCCTTCAGCAATAACGGAATTTGCTATGCATTTGTGAGAAAACTGCCAAATGACTAGACCATAGTGATAATGCAGTAATTATTCATTTATATTATTACAATAATCTTTATATAGGAGATTATATTTGATGTTTTACCAAAAAAGGAAAGAAAGGGCTGGTATCTATACTGATATCTATACTCATTTATCGATAAGCCAGCACTACAATTCAAAGTTTTCTTTCATTAAAAAATTAAGCTATAAAATTAAATTATTAAACTATTAAAATTAATTTAAAAATTAGATTATTAAGAAAAATTAGACTATTATTATTAAAATTATTAAGTTATAAAATTTCACATTTTGAGCTAATTATGCACTTGAGCGTAAATTTTAAAAATGCACTATTAATCTTTTAAGGCGGGGCCAGCCTGAGAAGCTCGCAGAAGGTCAAGAACACGAAGGCCATCATTCCTGAAGGCCCTTACTGCTGATAGATTTTGCAATAAAAAGAAAAATGTCACCACCTTTGTTGTTTTTGTGTTTATTTTATTTTAATTTGAATATGCATACATTCGAGTATTATCACAAGATATTTCGGCATTTCACATACACCCTGATAAGTTGAGAGGTTTGAATTGCAGTACACGATTGAAAATAATAATTAAAAAAATTACTTAAAATACAAAAATAGTCAAGAACGATTTTTGTTTTCTCAAACTTCTGATCCAAATTAGACAAAATAATTACCTAAATTGTAATCATATTTTTATTAGAATTGTATAAAGCACGTAAGAAAAACAAAACAAAAAGTCACATATTCGAATAATTTATATCTCAGTTTTGTATGTTAAAAGTTTATGAAGTCATTTTTCTTTATTTAACTATCATTTTTGTGATCGAAATATTAAATTATTAAAAATAATTCAATTCTCGATATTTTCATTTATTCTTTAATTGTTTTTACCAATTATTGTCTTAAATACGAAATTTGTTTCTAGCCTGGAAAATCAAGTTTGCACCAGGTCTCGATTTTGTTCGTGGCGGCCCTATTTTCTCCCTGTCTCTTATCACCTTAAAGAGCAAAAAATGGTTAGGGAAAAAAGAAACCACTGCCATGGATAATAAAATCCTCACAGTCCTTTTGGCAGAAGTCATTTTTGAAGATTGACGTTCCCTCAAAACAATTTAGGCACCTGAAACAAGCTACCTTCGGTAAGTAAGTCAAAATCTTCTTGTCGTAAATCGACAAGCTCTCGAAATCGCTTCTATCAAATATATCAAAGGGTTAAAATGTTACTGTCTCAAGAATATTTTGCAAAATATGACTTATAGAACTGGGGGACTTCGTGGAAATGCAGACTAAATAATTTTTTCAGAAATATGTTCATTGATACAAACAACATAGAATATACATCTATCTTAACAACACTTATTGGATATTTTTCAATATGAAATATATTCTTATATTCATCGGTTTAGAAATTGCATATGGTATTATGATTAAAATGAATATTGAAATCACAAGAGCCAGGAAAGCATTATTTTTATATCTAAGCAGGAAAACTGTCAATACTTTATTCAATAATTCTTAGGATAAAAAAAATTAACAGTTCATTTCTTTTTAAAACAAATATTTTTTTACAATTTCATTTCTGCCAAATTTTAAAAAGACAAAATATAAATGAAAAGTTTAAAAATGCTGCATATAGAACATTGTTGACCTGGTTAAACAAAGTACGATATAAATTATGTTATTTGAATGGTCAGTATTATTTAGAACATTTTTTTTTCTATTGGAAGTATATCTCTGACAGTTTAGAAATTGTCTACTGTGCCATGAACAGGGTGGACATCTTGAATAAAATCGCAGTAAGAGCCAAGGAGGTACTTATTTCATATCTGGACAGGAAAACGGTTAATTAAATGTTAATATAATACCTTTTTCGGCTATTTTTGTGACAAGCGAATTTACAGCTCATTTCTTTTTAGCACAGATATTTTTTGCTTCATTTCGTTGAAGCTTTAAAAAAGACCAGAGATAACTGAAAAGGTCCAAAATGCTGTATGTAGAACGCCATAAATTACATGTCCCACTTCACTGAAACAGCTAAAGTCATATAAGATAAGTTGCAATGTTAACCTGTAAAAAGAGATTGTTTTCTGCTCCATAAATAAGACGAAAAATTCGTTATTTATTGCCGAGGCTCCTAATGTGATGAACCTCAGAAAGACAGCATTGTCTCTCTTTAGATTTATACGGTGTAACTGACTCTTCTTATCAAATGAAGCAAACAACACGTGATACAAGTGATGATTTTAGCTTTCAAAAAGGCTCAATGCTTAGAAAAACAGTAAAAAAATGGTTCACAATTATTTTTAAAATTTTATAAAAACAGAAATTTTTAGACATGAAGATTTAAAATCTGGCCAGCTAATAAAATGGAAGGCGTATTACTGTATTGAATCGATTTTGAAACCAATCTTAAGTAGAATGGACAACTTGATAATTCGACACTTCGTTAATCTAGCTCATTCAGTAGTTCGAGGCTTTCTGAAAATCGAGTGGGTAAAAAGTGTAAAAAGAAAAAATGTCAGTTGCAAAACAAACAGCTCATATTTTGGATTATACTTTATAATGTTTCTCAGAAATAATATGACCAGCTGCATAATTTTACATATTTTTGCATAATTTTACATATTTTGTGCAATAAACATAGATTTTGCTATTAAAATTTTTTAATGGATTTTCACCCTTCTGGTGCTTTTATTAATTTGGCAGTTTTCTAGTCTGATATTTACCATTCGAGCGACTACAGCATTACTTTAACCAGTTAACTGCGGGAAGTATTTTTTTTTAATCCTTTACGCTGTGCGTGATCAAAATCGAGGGATGACTTGTATAACGTCGAACGCAATAGAAATGGTTGCATAATAAATTTCGAGAAAAAAATCATAGTAAAGCGAATAAGATTTCATTTTTATTAGATAGAAAATTAAATTCCGACCACTCCAAAGTGAGCATTTGGATTGACGTGTATATAAATCGAATGCAATTAATATCATTTCTGCATAGGGGTAGCGCGTCTTCCCTGTGATCCGGGCGTACCGGGTTCGGACAGAGTTGTTCTTTACCTTGTTTTCGATCTGTGAAGTGTGTGAAAGAGCCCTCCCTTTAGAAAGGGGTTGTGCAAACGAGGGGGTAAGTGTCATCTTCATATGAGCTAGAAGTTAGACTTCTGCCCTTCTTACCCTCAGAACCTACAGCACAAACTCGACTTAAATCGCTGACTTTGTCAGCAGGCTTCTCTGTGGTAGGTGCAATAAGTAACAGCAACATCATTTCTACATTAACAGAAGAAATTACTTAATATCACTGACTATCAAATGTGTTTTGTCTAGGTTTCACACTTTCTCAATTTGAAACAGAAATACAATGCTAATGTTCGTAATGCTTAATACGTGCGGTTCCTATAATGTTTTTAATTTAATTAAAATTTCTGGAGACAATAATATATACCAATGTTTATCAAGATGCAATATGTTCTCTATTAAAACTTTTATAGTAAATTGCATTCCAAGTGTAAAAAAGTTAAGAATCATTATCACTTATCACGCTATTATATAAATCAATTTATTTATATGCTAGCCGACTTTGGTCAAATTGGTTCTCATGGAATATTGGTAATGATTAAGTTTAATCTCTTTTATATATATATACTAGCCGCCTTTGGCGACCAGCCGGTTCGCCAGTATTACCGCTCGCTACAATTTTCAATTAAATATTTTAAGTAACTGGTCTCTTAATAGATTCTCAAACAAAACATTTTTAATCTTCAAATTTTGATAGTCATACCAAACTTATACTTTTGTTTAGATCGTTTCGTTCAATTTACTCTATATATTTTGCTAATTTGTTGTCATTTCCGGTAAAACGTCAACTTTAATTTAAAGTGAAAATGATGAAATTGCAATTAATATAAAGATATTTTTTAATAAAACCAAGCGTTTTGTTTTATTTATCATCGTTATTGCTATTTATTTATTACTATTATTATTGAATATGAGTATTGCAAACAGAATATCTCGGTATTTAAGTCTTATGTGAACTACAAAATATATTTGATAATTTATGTAATATCTCAAAGAACAATTCAACAAAAATTTCTAAGATTTAGCATAAAATTCAGTTTTTAGTTTTGCTTTCAAAAGGATTGAAATGAAATCAATAATAATATTTTGTTCCGTATTATAAATATATTTCAAAAATTATGAAATCTAAATTTAATGCAGTAAGGTATCATATTCTGAGAAATATTCTAGACACGCCAAATTTTAAATAAATGAATGAATGTTTCTATTTTCCACAATCAACTAAGACTTATTTATGAAGTTTTGAATGTTAAAAATTTAGAAAAACTCAACATTTTCATAATCTTAGGCCAATTAATCTTGAGAAACCTGCACGCTGATTGGCGTATTTTCTTTGAAACGAACGATGGAAAATCTAAAATTATCCTTTTTTTTATTGAATAGTGATATTCAAATTTTCATAAATCAGTCAGTTTAAGTGATCGATTTAGTTGATTGGAAATTAACTCTTTTTATTTAAAATATTAGTGTTTCAAGAACATTTTGTTATTCGTGATTTCCACAGCAGAAGCTTTATGTAAAATCAAAAATTCGTTATTTATTAGAGCATTTATTGAATTAAGTAAAATATAATCATTTTCTATTTAAACCTTTTTAGTATATCTGTTGTGTTCGTGCGTCAACAAAAATAGAATGCAGACAAACTTATTATGAAACTTAATCTTATTACATTGTAGATAATATTATCAAATTTACATCAACTTATTTTCATTCAAAATTCTAGCATCGTTTTTAAACAACAAATTAAAAGTTCCAAAAATATCACTGTTGCCAATCTGAATTTCACAACTATTTACAAAATAAAATTTATAATTATTAAAATAATCGTTTGCTACTTTTAAATAAAATATTTACGATTTATGTCGCAACAGATCTGTGTCTTACTAAAGGTTTACAAATTAGCTGTATGGCATTGATTTGAATGGATATCCTGTTCATATTAAACAAAACTTGCCTTAAAATAAAACTGATTTATTGGATTTATAATATAGAGAGTGTAAAAGATCATAAAATAATTTTTCTTGTATTTATTTTTTAGAAAAAAATAGTACTTCTTATTTGTTTCATTTCCTACAGACGATTTCATTTCCAAAAAGATTTAATTTATTTTTAATTGGAGCTTTAATCAATGTGATGGTAACACTTTGAAAAAAGCTATTTTTTTCCCAGGAATGCGAAACGTTTATTTTTATTTTGTACGAAAGAAATTGTTGAAAAATAGAGTTAAAATATTTATTTAAAAATTCATTAAAAACAGAAATTTAATTTTGATGTTAAAGCATTGGTAGCATTTAAAAGATAAATTTTTGATCTTTAACTTGATGTAAAAATCTTTTTTGTGCGGTAATATTTTCGGAAGTTATAGCAAAAACACGCCAAAATTTCGCTTAATTTTTAAATAAATACAATTCTACTTAAAAATTCGAAAAAATAACCCGCAGGTGCACATTCCCGGCCTCCAAGGTATACACGTGCCAAATTTGGTAGCTGTAGGTTGAATGGTCTGGCCTGTAGAGCGTCAACACACACACACACACACACACACATTGAGCTTTATTATAAGTATAGATATATATTGTTCATGATTCCATCAACAAAGTATTTTTAGACATAAAATTATGGTATGCATTGAAGTCAAGTTATTTGAATAGTCTTACATTTGATCTGTTAATTATGCACCCAAACCTTTATAAGGAGTTAAATCTTAATAAATCTTAGAGCAATAAAAAATATAACTGTTTAGGAAATCTATCTTATTGCATTTTACTTATCGCAGTATTATAGTTTCATTTTCTTTTTGTCATGCAAATAGAGCACATCAGAAGAAAATTATGCAATTGAATATTTGATGAAGTAAGAGAAATAATTTGAATTTCAGTCTAACAAATTGTTGTACACAAATTACGCTAAAAACTATGAAAGAAAAAATATATTTTTTTAATTCTTAAGCTCGACCAAAAAAAAATGCACGGCATTTAAATTGATATTATTAAAATGAATTTTTAGGACGATGCAAAATCACTTTGGTCCAATAATATTTTCAGAAATCATTGCAAAAAAATTTTAATTTTTAATCCATAAAATTTTTAAAAAATCGTTTTGACGCGCATTTTTCTAACATTTTAAATATATGCAACGAGTAAAAAAGTTTCAGTGCACAATTATGACTCTTTAAAAAAAGTTAAATTTTTAACACAAAATACTCTGTAATGAAAATGAAAATTGGTTTAATACAATTTTATTTTATATTTATAAATATTATAAAGGAAAAATATATTTTATTATATATTGAATATATTAAAATATTCCACTCCCTTGTTAAATAAAATATTTTCTTATTTCTAAATGTCTATTAGCTAAACTTATGAATGAGTTTTAAATGTCACACTTGAAGTAATATTAGTTTTAAGCAAATATTTTAATCGGTAGATTAAAGAAACAGAATTGAGAAGACTCTTATTATTTTTTGTGAGAAAAAAATAGGAGCCATGATAATCTTTCACGATAATTTTTGTCTTTTTCGTGAAAGGTTAATACCAACTAATATCAATTTAAAGTTAAGTAAAATAAAATTTCTAAGCTGAATTTGTGGTCTTTATTTGCAACCGATAACGTTCTATTCTTAGTGGTATCCTAATCCTCCCTCCACCATCTGATAAGCGACAGTAAACCTGTGTGGATCGATGGTTAATTCTGGATACTTGCTGTTGAAAAGCTAACAGCATTTCGTCCGGATGTTTGCTCCAAAGACCTAAATCGGTTCTTACTAATATTACAATACTACGCCGTTAGTTTATATAAGTTGGGTTCCACTCTGAAATAGATTGTATTTATGCTCCTGCGTTGCAAATATGTAAAAATAACTATGACAGTTGTAGTTGCTAAGATGTATATGATTTGTAAAGCTCTTTCTTGCAATTTACTGATTTGCGCACTTGTACTGAGGAGAAGGGGGGGGGGGGAACAGACCAAGATTAGACATATAAAGAATAGAATATATTTTTTACAGAATTCAGAATAGAATTCAGTTTTTTTTAATAAGTTTAAAATAAGATGCTTAAGTTCAAATAAAAGAATATTTATGATTACCTTAAACTGGAAGAATTTTGCAACATTTCTCTTTCTTTTTCCCCAGACTGTTTTGAACACTAGCAATGTATAGAAATACTTCAAAGGCCATCATAAACTATTAGTCTCGACCGCTTATCAAGTTCACAAAATATATATATATATATATATATAATGAAAAAAAAACATTTTTATGAAAACACTTTACAGGTTAGTATTAACACCTTATTATTAAGAAAGACATGCAAAAATATTCTAAACATAAAAACGGAGGAGTTTAAAATTGAAACTCTAAAAAATGATTTTTGCAATTTCGTTAGAAAAAGTAAATTTCCCATGGTTTTCCTTACAAGAAGACTGTATTACATACCCGATACGTATATTCACTAAAGCTTCATCGTTCACATTAGGGAAGTTTTTCCCCCCTTCTTGCGTTTATATGGAAACATAACTCATACCCCCCCCTCCATACAATTGAATCATAATTAGAATGGCTAGCCTGTATAATGATAATGTAAGCAGATTCGTATTTAATTGCTGTTGATATAATCACTGAGATGTGGAAGGGAAAGGTACCAAAGATGATATCTTTGTGCGCATACTACTTTTTTAAGAGCCGAAAACGGATAAAGTTCGCAAATATACTCTATGGTCTGGGTGCTATTTACTTTGTCACTTGGAAACAACTACCTGATGCACATTCGGTCATTAGTTGGAAAACTAATAATGTTTCTCATTAAGATATATCGAATAAAAACATTAAAGATTAATTCTTGCCAAAAAAAGATTTAAAATTGCACATTAAGTTAAAAAAATTACTAAATTTCATATTGTTTTTATTATATCTTCAGTTTCACATATTAATGATATTTGTTTTCCAGATGAAAATACGCAAGATAACACCTGTAATTAAAAGTAAATTTTAGAATAGTATGATTTCTCTTAGTTACAATAATTTAATGAAAATATTTTCGGTGCTCAGATGTTAAACACAACAAGCTATTTTCAGTTTCTATTTCCTTATGCTTAAGTCAAAATGAAATCTTGGGAATGGAAATATAAAACACTTACAATAATAACCAAAATCGTGGAAAATTTTTGAAAAAAAGTGCATTTTTGAGATCTGATAGCTCGTTACAGCAATTTTATTAAAGGAAATACGATAAAATTATATATTATTTTCAAGATAATTAAACCAAGAATTTAATAAAATTGTTTTTATAAAGCATATTTATATTTGAGTAATAGTTGTAAAGAAGAAGAAAATATAGAAATAATGACATATATAAGAACTCTCATTTATGATATTTAATACACAGTTGTTTAACTTTCAGCACGTCGGTTAGTCTTGCAACGCTGTCCCATGTAATTCACCAGTGCTTTTGTTTTACAACTGTTATAATGTAATATTTTTATTGAATTATTGCTTCAATTAACTGAGTTTAATTGCTGTGCTGCTTTTGCATGACAAGTGTTCTTTAGCCACTTCCGTGGAGTTTTAATAGTATTAAGGTTTCGGCGATTCCCAGGACATTTCAGTAATGAAATATGAGTGTTTCAAAACCATTGTTTACTTACTGGGGCAACATACAGCATAGAGCTGAATCTTAATAAAATATAAATTCTTCATTACCTGGAAAAAGATCACATGTGAAAGACATCAGTTTTGGAAGGAGTATTTCATTTAAATGTTTTGAGGCATTTATATTCCCAATAATCACACAAATTCTATCTACACTCTTGCTGCTTTACAACCCCAAATAATAACATTAACTGGATATTTAAAAACTGGTGTAATGTAATGAAACTTCTGTTAATCTTCTTATGTATTTTATAACATCGCTACCAAATTGTGAGATTTTGTTGTCATCACTCCAAATCACACTGTCCCATTAACATGAGGGTTTCACCCAGTTGATTCTTTTCAACCTTTGTTTCGAATTTCAAAATGGAATTTTTTCGTGGCATTTTTGGATTTAGAACAGATTTCTACAATATGCATTGAAGGGTTCAACTTCAAATACTATTGCACAACTTTACTTTGTATATTCTATCTTTGTATTTTCTTGTATCTATATTCTATCTTTATTTTTTGTATTTTTCTTGTATCTATATTCTATCTTTATTCTTTGTATTTTCTTGTATCTATATTCTATCTTTATTCTTTGTATTTTCTTGTATCTATATTCTATCTTTATTCTTTGTATTTTCTTCTATCATGTACACAGAGTCATCTAGTTATTCTAAAATCACTTGGTGTGCGCCTTTCCATGTCTTGACGAATTTGGTATTCTATTGACCGAGTGTCCTAAAACTTTTTCAAAAATTCAGAAATACAGCCATTAATTAGTTTATCCATTAAATTTCTATCTAATTTCATTACAACTAAAGTCTTGTTAATGTAATAGTAAAATTTTACATCGATTTTTGTGTGACTATTCAAATCTCTGTGCAATTCCTCCTTTAAAAAAAAATATAGACAACTTACAAATGAAAGAATACCAGTTTGATAGCAATAAAAAAAAATAATAAACTCTTCTCAACTTTAAAGCATTGCTGAATTCTATTGATAACAAGATGCCATTATTTTGGTTGTTTAAACCTGTTTTATCAACTTACGTAAGGTTTGCTTCTTCTTTTAAATTATTTAGATATGCCTTTAAAAAAATGGAATTGGAAGATAATTTAATGCATTACATTTTCAATTAAATTATCCTTAAAATTATGTAGATTTATGGTATTACTACAAATACTATTGCTCTTATGAGCCATCGTATCTACAAATTGCACGTTTCAAAAGTTTCCGCAATTGTGGACATCACTGCATTTTCTGTGTCTTTATGTTGATTTAAATCAGGGCGCCATCTATATTACGAATGAAAAAACATATACGATATAGTAATTTTCTTCAGTCTTGTCTGCACCTATCCGTTTCCTCGAATACAAGCTTTAAACCAAAACCACCAAGTAGAATAAAACAGAACAATTCAAGGATTGCAGAAATTATAACGTTTGTGCATTATAAGAAAATAAAAATATCAACTAAAATCATCTTAAAAGGTTTCATTAAAACTGCCTTAACTGAATTTTCTTCTTGTTATTTTCCAATTTCGGGTTCACAATACTCATATTAGAGCCAAAAAGATAAGCAAAAGTTTTAGAAATCTTACTTTAAAGAGAAACTATAATTTTAATTTATTATTTATTAAATAAAATTGGTATTACCCAATTTTTCATAACTAAAATTCATCTTTGTCCACACAGCTATAAAAATATTTATTTAAATGTTTAAAAAAAAATTCTTAGCTTTTTTCGAATCAAAGAATTCGTTTCTTCAATAAATAACAGCAATCAACCAACTTATTAACAAATTAAATAGAAAAAAGGGATTATTCCAACTTAACACACTCTATAAAACTCATGATCTCAAATTTTCTTGTAATTTCGGACATGTGCATTATTTATATAGGAAAATCAACTCGTTTTTGATTTACAGCAATAAAAAGTTTCAAAATTTTTATCCCCTATTTTTGGTTCAAAAATTAGACCAAAAGCAATAGAAAGAAATTTTTTTAAATGTTTTAGCAGCATTCCTAATTGAAATACAGAGTTTGAAAATGTCATTTTCTAGTATTTTTAATGCTCGTTCTAGTGATATAGATCATATAGACTAATATGTGTTGTATATGACAAGAAAAACCGTAAAAATTTTGTCAAATTTAAATAAAAAATTTTATAATTTATTCTAGGAATAGTTAATGTTGCAAATTACTCAATGAAATATTAATCCTAGATCTATATTTTGCCAAATTTAAATTTATATATATACCACAAGAATGAACATGAAAAATTCTGTAAAATGACACCTTTTCCAGCTCTATAACAAAATAAGAACTGCTAGAGATTTCAAAAAATTTCCAACCACAATTTTTGAAAATTTTAACAGCTGTAATTCAAAAGAGAGTTGATATGAAATTTGGTATCTTTCAAATCTGTATAAACAAAACAAATGTACCAAATTTTATGGAAACCCGAAGACGGTAAGATAAATTTTGTTTTAAAATTGTATTGATTTGATCTGGAACCAGCGACAAATTATTCTTTATGGCAATAGAAAATCCAGTATAACTCAAGTAATACTGATACTAAAATCTAATTCTTTGTAAAAAGATACATTTCCTAGACACATTTTAAAATTCCATGTTATAATATTGTATAATCCATGTATAATATTGTAAAAATCCATGTTATAATATTGTAAATTAAGATACTATAAAAACTTTTTGAATTGCTGTTCAAAGCTTCATCAAAGCATATTACAATTTTTTTTTTAATGTATAAAGATTTTTTAAGAGATTGTTGCAAAAATGAAGCTATTCTGTAACAAATAATGCAGTAATATTTTTTACGACCTAATATTCTTTTTTGGCTATTTGACTATCAGTGAATATATGTGAAAATAATCCTGATATATCAATGAAAATATTTAAGAACCATTCAAGGTTTTTAAGTTCTTAAACTTAATTATTTCCTGAACTAAAAAGTTCGAAATCGGCTAATTTTCGGACATAAAATTAGATGTTTCAGGACTTGGCATGCCATCTCATTTTTTTCAGATACATAGTTCAATATCAGTGTTGCCCCTCCCCCCCCTTTTTAATTGGCATGTAATTAATTTGTCTTCTTTTGGCGTGACTAGAAAATGCTTGTTTTCCATATCACTGAAACTTATCTTCTTACCAAACAGTATGTAGCAAGCGGAATGTAAAGAACTTCTCTAACCCATTCAGCAGATCCATATTAAATATGGATTCTGAGCAGATCGTTGTTTTAAAAAAAAATCCAATTTATT
Source organism: Argiope aurantia (assembly GCA_026543865.1). Taxonomy (NCBI): domain Eukaryota; kingdom Metazoa; phylum Arthropoda; class Arachnida; order Araneae; family Araneidae; genus Argiope; species Argiope aurantia. The sequence goes on from JAPMOR010107054.1 coordinate 200,025, forward strand.
CTGAAAACACTCACAATGTGTCAAATAATACAGAAACTATTCAATAAGCTCAAGTATGTGTGACTAAACATCAGCGCGATACTTCTGCAGTTTGAATGTTGCTATCCGCCTTCCCCCCCAGAGAAATTTATTTTCACTGATGTCACACAATCCGAGATTTCAAGGAAAGAACTAATGTTCTGAAATCATTAGACTGATCTATGCAGAAAAAAAGGGAAGCGAGTTTCCACAATTACACAGTTGCGTATGATAGCGTTTCGTTTTTCGATCTATGGTCACGATCTTTTATTCTTGCAACTTTCAGAGATCGAGATTTTCTAGACGAAGGGGGGGGGGGAGAAACAAGAAACAAAATTCCTTGTACTTTCCCGGTATTTAAGGAATTTTTCAAATTTGCCTGATTTTTTTTCAGATAATTTGTTAATTCCCTGCCTTTCCAACCCCAATAATGTACACATTTTGAAAAATAGATATTTGATATACATTAAATTTCAAAATAAAAGATATAAATAATATCCATCTCAAATGTAAATATTCCTTATTAAAGCAAATAAATTGTCAACACACTCATATATTAAGTGGCAAAAATTTGTTAATTATAATAGTGATGATTGCTCATACAGCTTGCATATATTACACCCGAGAATTCACCTTAAATTTATTTGAATCTATGTATCTAATTTCTACTTCATTTATATGATAAGTCTACTCTAAAATCAAGTTATTTAATCATGTCGAACAACTTTAATTATATCATATTACATAAAAAAAATACCATTTTAAATTCTTTTAATAGGTAGCCAATCTGAGAACTCTACTTGGTCAGTAAGTAATATTTATAAATCTGCATTTGAGAACTCTGCCAAGATTTTAGTTTAATATCTCTAAAAAAACAATAATGGAGAACAGGCAATGGAGATGGTATATCTAAGGATCATCAGCTTCCACATAAAACAAAAATGGTTAGAACACTTGTAATCCCCCCATAGAAAATCTAGAGTGAAGAACTGGAGAGACATTTCTTTCAAAAACATAGGATGGTAGGGAAGCGATGACCAATGACATACCTTTAGTATGAAACAAAATTTAGCAAAATTGGAATATTGGTTGGCACCGAGGTCTAGTTTTTTACGTTTAAAATAATTAGGGAAAGTCAGATATTTAAATTGAAATAATTTAAGATAAGCAAATGTTTTTAAGACTGAAAATGAAAATTGATCCTTTGTAAGAACTATACAACAAATTAAAAGAACTACCTTTATTTCAATCGATTTAAATAGAAAAATTACATAAAATACGACAAATGCTATTTTGCAACAAATGTACAAGTAACATTCAAAGTTAAGGCTTTTGCAGATCATTTTAAATACATGTGTATTACTCTACGAAGAAATTATTCAGCTTTAAATATCTGCACTGCAAATATATTTTGATTGATCTAATGAATATACAAGAACTTCCATGAAATTCATGATGGCATATTACAAATTGCATAGATTTTTTTAAAGAAAATGTTTAGTAGATATTCAATCTTAAAATAACAAGGAAAAGATTAATAAAAGACTAAATAAATAATTTCAGACTCAATACCCATTAATAATGAAGAAAAGTAAAAATAAGTAAAAAATTCCACTCGTAAGGGGAAAAAAAACAGCAGAAGTATAAAAAAACATTTTATTACAAAAAGACACTTTAGGTCCCACAGAGTCAATTTGGAACGCATGAACAGATGATCAGTACATGCCTAACCACATTTGTTCAATTAATATGTAACAAGATTAACATGATTGATGCTTAACACAAACTATGCACATTGAAAAATAGTTCCTAAAAGAGTGATATTAACTTATAGCTCTTCCTTGGACTTCTTTTTGCCAGATCGGTCATATTGTTTCAATTCATTTGTAGCATGCTTGGCAATGTAATTGATAAAGTCCTTGATTTCTCGGCCACCCTAGAAAACAAGCATATATAATTTTCAGCTTTGAACATTTATTTACCATGTGAAGAATGAGATCATTTATAACTATACTAAATAGTCTGAAAATGAATTATTTTTAATGGGAAAGGAAATGCAAATCTTTCAATGAAATTCAAAAACACAAGATTAAAAAATTGCAAAGTTATAGACAATTCTCAGTTAAGTATTTATACTAAGTTTACTGTAGGTTTGCTTGTCCTTACAAATCTAGCCCTATATTTCTAACATTTCATGCCTTTAATGAAAAATAACCCCCAATATATATTTATCTTTAAAAATTACTACAGTGGTCTCGATTTACTGAATAAATTTGGTGCCAACTTCTTGTCTTGGAAAAAATGGTCTTAATTATCAGTTATTAATATGGAGAAGTCACCAAAATATTCAAGATCAGACAATAGAGTGAATAATTACCCTCTGGCTCAGCTACAAAATTGGTTAAGCTTTAGAACATAATAGTCAACTCTGCAATATCTACAATTTATGTTATATAGCAATAGCTCTATTGTGACTGAATTTTAAATACATTTCATTACACATTTGAATTTAACTTTATTATAAATTAAACTATTTTAATCCCAGGAACCTACATCATTTGTATCTTTGAAAAGCAAGTGATACACAATGCAATAATATACAGCCATGGTACACATATCAAAGAAATAAATCTGCAGCACAGTACACTTACTTCATATTTCTTCGGACTAGACTTGTGTGTTTTAGGTACCCAATATAATGTTGGGAATCTGCAAAATTTAAAGATCACATGAAATATACAACATAAATTATCAGCATCATAAAATTATGAATGAAGCAATTTAATTTCTTATAATTTATACAAAATTTATACAATCAATACAACTCGGAATCAAAATGTTTTATGAATATAACAAGTATGTGCCTGTATATATTATATCACACATACATCAATAATCTAGTATCAATTAAAAATATTGTGAACTAAAAGAAATGCTTTATAAAACTGTTAAGTGCAATTCATTTTACAAGATTAATTTAAATAAGGAAAGAATTTACAGACATTTTTCTTGCATTAATCTAAGCCATGTTTTATCAATGAGCGAAATACATTTATAACTTACCCATGAACCTCAAATGTAGGTGGAACATCATTAGCTGTAGCATCCATTTTCACAATCTCTACATCTTCACCTTCCAACTACAAATTAGGCATAGAATAGATTGTAACTATTAATGTGCTTATTTTAAAAATATTAAATTTTTCAGTTACATTTTATAACTAATTTTATAATTTTAAGTATAATAAAAATTTCAGCAAATTCACATTACACAAATCCATTTCAAAAGTTTCAATGTTCATTCTGTATTTCGAACTAATGATTACTAAGTTTTCATTTAAAATATCAAAATATGATTTTGAAATTTACACAGACTCCAAGTATAAGACTTCTCAAAGTAATGTAAATTTTCAAAATAAACTGACAAAATTTCATATATTGATAAATTAACCTTTTTTTAAAATTAAAATATGAAATGAAATTATAAAGAACTCTATAGTATATATAAATGAAACATAAATCATTATTACATATTGTCCAATGGCCAAGTCAAATGTAAAATTTCAGACTGCTTCGTTCAGCATTTTTATACCTGCACAATAGAAATATTCTAGATAGTGTTCACTAAAACTATTCACTCAAAATAAAGAGGATGTAAAAAGGAATCAAGAAATAGCTGCGAAACTCGGTTTAGTCGAGCAAGAAAACGGGGCAGATCAGTAATGACTTATATTTCCTTATGGAAATTGATAATTATATCTTCCAGAATTTATCACAAAATAAAATTTAGATTAATTCAAAGAATTACCCTTTATATAACATTTTATTTCTGTATGATGTTTAATAATTTTTAATGTAATATATAATTTGTAACAAATTTTAATGTTATGAAATTCAAACTCATTAAAAAAAATTCCATTGCAAACTTTTGATAACGTTAAAATTGAGATTTGAAAAAAAAAAAAAATGCTTTCTTTGAGTATTAATTATGAAATCGGATTTTCATCTCTTTATTTCATAGCATACATGCTTTTAATTTATTTTGACTTATTCAATTAAATTCATGTTTTTCAGTCTAATCAAATAAACAAGGTAAATTTTAAAAAATTTACATTTCATTAATATTTAACAACTTAAAAAGTTAATGAGAAAAAAGCTGGTATCCAAAATGCAGCTAGTTACTCAAAAGTTAATCAATTTAAACTGACCTTTTGACCAAGTTCTTCATAAGTAGGAGCCAATTTCTTACAATGTCCACACCATGGAGCATAAAATTCGATCAATACATCTTTGTCATTTTCCATTACAAGTTCTTCAAAGTTTTGGGCAACAGCTACCTGCAGCAGATTTAATATTTAAATTTAGTACTAATTCCACAATTTCTTTCATGGTCTCTTTTACAACAAATATAACAAAGATCAGAACTTTACAAAATAAATAATATTCACTAAAAGATTAATTTACTTTAACAGGCCCGTCGTTCTTTTCAGGAACAGGTTCAGATTTCAAGTGTGGTTCTAAACTGCCATCCAAAAATTTTTTCACAAAAGTTTCAAAATTTTCAACACTGAAAAAATAAAAAGGGCAACTAAGACTCGTATACAGCCAACTAAATTTGTCAAAATTCAGGTCCGAATGTAATGTTATAATACATGTTATCACAAAAGCATTACACAAAAGACGCCTATATATTATAACACTTTCTGAAAAAGTAAACCAAGTGGATTAATACATATACAACTTTACACAATTTAGATATATTTCCCTAAAAGTGTACAACTCAAATCATAAACTAATACTATTTTTAATGTTTATTTTAAAAAGGAGGTTACTATCTATACAAACTGCATTCAAAACTGAAGCTTGTGATACAAAAAAACAATATCCAAAATTAATTGAGAATTAAATTAACAACATTAATTTCCCAATTTAGCATAATCTAAATCAATCTCTTACAATTAAGGGAATCTTAATTGTTATTAGGTTTGGAATACTGTGTTTTTAAAATGTTAAATATAATTTGCAATAACAAACTTAACAAAAAACACTAAGAATTAAAATGCATTAAAGATTAATGCCAACGTTATATACATCCTCCTCACATTCAAACACCTTTTCCAACAAAGAATATACACAATAAAGTCCTCATTTATAACAGTTAATGCAAGATTACATCGCATCTTTTCCTAGAAACCAACCCTATAAGCATAATCTAAATAAAATTTAATTTTCATCTACAAAGACTGAAAAATTTCATTAAAATCTGCTTCATGAAAATAAGTTTCATTAAACCATTAAGCGGCAGATTTTTCAAAAATTATTCTGGTTTATATTAAATTTAATTAAATGTCTTAACAGCAGGAGAGGGGGGAAAAAAAAAAAGGAAGAGTTGCTAATAGAAAGTTTGAAAAGTCTAATTGAATAATATTCAACAGTCACTTTTTTTTTATTAAAAAAAAATCAGTCAAAAATCTTTAGCTTAGAGAAATAAATTCTATGAAACAAACCTGAATTCTTCCTTCATATTAAATTTCTGGTTTTTATCATTTCTGGCAGCAACTACAGGTTTATCTCCTGTAGTTTTTAAACCAAAATCTTCAACTTCAGCAGAAAATTTGTCTTTGTTACTAATAGCAAAGTTGACTTGTCCTTTGTAGTTCTGTGCAACCTTCATTACTCTGTTACGCCAGTAGTTTGTGCCTATATAAACATTAGAAGTAATTTAAAATTAATATTCAAAAGCAGCCTCTCAAAAACTATGAAAGTTACATTTTTTAAATTAATAACCCATGGCATTTTGCTTCACTTAATTATTTTAACCCTCATTTGAAAATACAAGCATATAAAAAATACAATCCATTTGCATTTTTATTTTGTCCCCAAAAAGCATTCGGAATTTTTAAATAATCGCACTTTTAATATTTCAATGCTAAAAGAACTAATTTTTACAAGATATTCCAATTATTTTTTAAAGCTAGTTTTAACAGTAGGAAATCAATATTTAGTTGTTTCAAAGACAGGAAAAAAAATCATGAAATATTATCTGAATAAAAATAACTTCTCAAAGAAATCCAACAAATCACTTTCAATTTTCATTGTTTAAGTTTTTATATGCAAGTTTGAAAGATAACAAAAATAGCTCTATAAAATGTCAAGCACACATTAGGCTTAATCTAAAATGTTGTTCCATTATTTTATATAATTGATAATATTTAGTAAGTGGCTCTTTAATTGCAGAATCTTAAAAGAAATTATAGTCATTTAAAAATAGCCATAACTTGAATGATAAAGTGATTGAGAGGAAAATTGAATGTGGTTCAATACTTTAATATGTTTGAACTTTGCCTTTAAGAATACGAAAAAAAGGAGGGGGGGGAACCAAGTTTGCAGCTTTTAACAATTCAAAAAGGGTATTTCTTGTATTAGAAAGCAACACAGGAACTAAAATTTTAAAAATTACTGGAGCAGCATTTTAATACAATTAAAGATACCATTATTAAATACCGATATACGAGAAAAATTCGTGCAAATGAGAAGTTAGTATTTTTAAATTTGAATTTAAACTGGCAAGAAATAATTTTGAGAATGCGGTCAGAATACTTAAGCTTCATTAAAGTATTCAAAAAATTATAATTTACGATATTCATTTTTTCTCCATTTTTTTATTACTATTTTAGTTTTACACATATGAAATTCAGTACAAGTATTGAAGATTATTTGAAATCCCCCAAAAAGCCACACATAATGGGAAAATTGTGTTCTTACGATACTACTTATGATTAAACTCAAATAATTAAGGACTAATCATACGTGATTATCAATTAAAAACATAGATAAAAATATTTTCATGCATTTTTGTCATGTTTTAATCAAAGACTGAAACATGGAAATTAATGTCAAAGATGAGTGAATAGTAATAAAAATTTACCTTTTACATTCTTTACATAGTCTACATCATAATATACAACAATAAGAGGAGCCTTAAAGTCATCGTGATTGTCATGTGTTCTATGACCAACAAGACCATGGCTGAAAATTAAATTTAATTATTTAAGTAAACAAGATTTAAAACAAGCACAAATTATGCAGTTTAGGAGTTTTTCTTTAATTACTAATCAAAATAATTTATTATAATCATTTTAATCAGAAACAAAACTATGGAAGAACTGAAAAGTTTAAAAAGATCTTAAGTATACAATACACTAATCTCTATAACAAGATGTCAAGTTAAAAACAATTAACAAAATCATAAATGTTGTATTCTTGATAAGAATTCCAACTAATTTTGCCACATTCCAGTTGGTATGAATACAAAACTGTAAATGTTACAAGAAATTTCATCTTTAAAGTAAAAAATTAAAAAAAAGCATGGTTTTCAACAAGCAAGAAATCCATATGAGTAATAATTTATATATATATTTTTAGAACTCTTGAAATTAACAAGAAAAGATTTTACCTTTAAAAAATTAAATGACTACATACAATTAAAATGTAATTAGATAAACAGTAATAATATTAATAAAAATAAACAGTATTTGGTGAAGTAATAGGTATGATTTAGATTTGCTGATATTTATATTGACAAAAACACTAAATAACTGCTTGGAAAATATAAGAAAAATCTTGAGATACGAGGAACTTAAGAAAATATATCCCATATCAAAGAGTTATAAAAGGCAATAAATACTCTAGAATTTAATATCAAAAATAGTTTATTGAATGTGACAAAGCCTAATGAATATTATGACAATCCATTATATAGCTTGCTGTTGCGATCGAGTTATATAAGTACACACTTTCAAACATTTGAATTTGATTTTTTTGTTGTAAATTAAATTATATTAATCTGAGAAACATGTATCATCTTTTATACTTCCTTCCTATCCTATTTGAAAGATGAACCTATTTTGGCCCCATCCCATTTCATTTTATAAAAAAATTAAGCAAATGCCAATATTTATATTCTTAAGTTCCTTCCCCTTATGACTCGGCAATTAGAAAATTCATACATTCTTCTATCATTGATTTACCATTTTTCATTCATGCATACAATGTTCTAAACACTATTGCTTATTTTTATTCATTCAAAAATATTATTACACCTATATTTAAAGGATGAGAATTTTCAGGAGAATTTTAAAATTTGATGATTAATCACCTGTTCATTAATTTAAATACATCTTCATTATGAAACTATCTAAGTTTTAAATAGATACTAAACCACTGAAGCAAGATATTTCTTAAACTTGGAAATGGACTACTGCAGGAAAATATTAAAAACTTTCAAAGATGTAAAATGTCTACACAACTTTTACTAAAAGGTGCAACACCCAAAGATTAAATATTTAGTTTGAAAGATAAATATATAAAATCTCTTTACAAATTACAAAGCACATCAATGATTTTAATCACCTCTAAAATCTTTTTATAAAATATAATCAAAGAGCTGAGAAATATAAACTGGAAATTTTCATTATAATATTCATGTATTTTTCCAACATGGAAGGTAAAAATCAAAGCAAATTTGTTTTAGATAGAAATAAATGAAGATTTAAACTTCAGTAACAGAATACAAGATTGAAAATTTGAGAGTATAACGAGTATGTATATGCTATCATTTAACATGCTGCGGTATTTAGTGAATGAATTCATTTCTTTAGCCCTCTGATCAAATCTTGTTTCATTAAATAAACAGTTCTTGTATATATAAATTTCATGTACTTAGAAACGGTTCCAATGATTGGATCAAAATATAACACCATCTCTGGCCTGATTGCAACCGTTATATAACGTCAGACTGATAAACCAAGTGCAATTCAATTATAACTAATAACAGATAAACTAAAATAAATACTGTAATATAGCAGATTGTCTTAAATGTTAAACTCAGCGCATTCTTTTTTTCTTATTATTATTTAAATTACTAGTTCATATGTAGGTATGATTGAAAAATATTCATATGTGATCAGTATATGATTTGTATTTAAATACTTTCTCCAAATAAACACGATTTTAAAAAAAACTGCCAAGTGAAGCTTAGTCTTCCAGATATCATGCATTAAAATACAAGTAAACAGGTATTCAAAGAATGCACTACTTGTAAAGTTAAGTCTTAAAATTCATTTGACACTATAAAACATTTCAGAGCGACAAATACTAATGCATTCTATTAAATGGAAAGCTTTCTTCAATACTATTGCCATATTTTTCCTTCATATATATCTACCATCTAAAGTTTCAATTGTTGATTAAATTATATTCTTTTATTTTATAACAATGGTGGATTTTAAACCTTGAAAATGAAAGCCTTTATATACCTTTGCACTTTAAAGTAATGAAAATAAAATCCTAAATAATTTGATTTACAATTCTGGACTTGTCTTGTCAGATGGTAAAGACATTACATATACAGTACACTCCCGACTATCCAGCATAGTGTGGTGGAAGGAAAGGCTGGAGAACAAAAAAAGAAAAAGAAACAAAAAGGAAGAGACAGTTCTATGAGCTCATTTCTTTTGTCCACCAATACTAGAAGACAAAATTTATACCAAAACTCACTGTTGCATTTTTCTAACTTCTTATTGAACACTAACTCTTCCATTTATTTCAAGCCAAGCAGAATTTGAATGCATCTAGTGAACTATAGAGACAGTTACTAGTTTTAACTGTTATGCCAAAGTCTAGTCATGGTATAGTATGTAACTTCCCCACCCATAGTCACTACAACTTTTTCTCACCTATTCATCTCTTTCTCAAATAGTCCTCGTATATTTTGAGATCTTTACTGTGATACACCAAATAAATATTAACATACACCCAAGGACAATTTACAAATACTGTATACATACTATGCAGTTATAATCAGAAGCAGTGGCAACAATTGAAATAAGTTACACATTGATGAAACAATGAGCAGAACACTGCCTTTTTCCTGCCACAAGTATTTTGCACACGACACAGGATTGCAGCAGATGCTCGACAGTGCAAGCCTCACTTTCCTCGATTAATTGCAACAAAAGAAAAATTGGCCAGATAGTATGGAAACCAGATGATTACAAACCGGATACTTGGGAGTGTACTGTATTCAATTTTAAATTTGTACTCAGTATAACCTTTTACAAATAAAAATTTTCTTGAAGCACCAAGAGATTAAAACTCAAGAATTTAACTTACTAGTTGTCTTTAATAAATTGAGAAATCTCTCCTTTATCTGCATCACCTGTATATTTTATTTCTTGGGGTTCAAATTTACTCCAGAAGATCTTGGGACGGTATAAAACAATTTCACTGAAAAATAATATAGTTATTTAAAGAAAGTAATAAAAAATATAGAAGAATAAAATATTAAACAGCCAATCAAGATATTATACTTAATATTTCTAATAGCAAGTAAAATTTTTTTAAAAAGGTATCACTGCAAACAATAATTCTAAGATTTAAAAATTCTATTCTAAACCATAAAAAAAAATTACAAGATTCCTAGAAAAAGTATGAAAAGATCAATGGGCTAAATCAAATTTAGTTTTTTTTTTTTTTTTTTTTTTTTTTTTTTTAATACCAAATGTTACAATTCAATAGCTAATCAGTTTCAAAAACTCTAGTCATTAGAAAACAATCTTGCTATGTTCTCAAAATGACCATTGTACCAGAAATGACACTCTGCAAGTGAAATACGAAGATGGATGCTATGTACAACATTCTAAAAAAATAATCACTTGAATAAATTTCATTTTTGCAATCCTTGTTGAAACATCTTTAAGTGGTCTTGTAGGATGAAATAACAAACTGTATTCGAATCTATATTATTGTAATAGTTTAATATAATGTGCATATATATGATAAAATTAAGTCCAAATTAACTTTTCTAAAAATTAATAAGGCCTCATAATTACCTAATTATTACATCAAAAATCTACAAGATTAAGGATATCCATGAATTCATTATTTTAAATTGCCAATTTGAATAACAGCATACAAGAAAGAAAGAAAACAGGAATGTACAATAGTTCTATACCAATAAGGCAAATGATACCTTGAATACAATTGTCAGGCCACGAGATTCTTAGTAGTTTATCAATTGACAACTTGTAAAGTGACAATTTTATGAGCGATATAAAGTACAAAGTGAAAAATATTCCAGATCTAATCTCTTGCAAGAATAATAAAGAATGGCATTAAAATAATAAGAATTAAAACTTTATACTGGTTCTAAAGACAATGTATTTTCCAACACACTTGGGAAAAAAAATTCTAATCCTGGAATACTTACTCAGAATACCCATATTTGTCTAAAATGTCTTTACTAGATGTATGTGCAAAAGATACAGATTCTCTGAGTTTATCAGCTGCTTTTAAGAATTCTTCCTTTAATTTATTTGACGAATCAGCAAAGTAACCTATTTTACAATTGGAAAAAAAAAATTCAGCAATAGAATTTAAAACATTAAACAGGTTATTTTAGTTATTCGTATTTATAAAAAAATGAATTTATCTGCTTTAAATTTTAAAATTAATTTGCCTTCTGAAGTTATTAAGAATTACATATTATTTAAATAAAATAAAGAATTTTATAAAGAACTATTTTCACAGTTCCAATGCCTTTCTTATACTTAAAGAAAAAAAATGTGAAAAAGCTAAAAATTAAGAAAAGGGACTTTAACATCTTAAAAATAATTAACTTTAATATTTTTTCTGTCTTATCAAATTTTATTGCAAATGCAAAATAATCTAAAAAATTACCAATCACAACAATATCATCTTTTAAAATTTTCTCTGCATCTTCCAAAGATTGAAGTTCTTTTGAACTTGGACCAACTTGAGCCTTCATATACTTAACAATACCATCTAAAGGAGAAAAAATTAGTTCAATCTAATACATTTCATTAAAATGTAAATTAAATAATCAGTAAAGTAAGAGTAATAAGATACCTGCATCACGAGGACCATTATATTCTGAAGAAAATTCTCCACCTCTAAATATCTTTAAAGTAGGATAACCACTTACACCATATTTTGAACATGTATCTTTACCATTATCTGATGTGCAGTCAACCTATTAAGATAAAAAATTTAAACTTTTGATTTTAAATACAATTTAAAATCAAATAAGATTACAAACATTCATAAAATTAATAAAGATTGAAAAAAAAGCATTCAAGTTGCATATATTTGATATTCTGCCTTCAATAGGCAGATGAATAAAGCTTTAGCAGCTTAATTGCATTTAAATCTTATTATTAAATCATGTTAATATATTTTAATTTATGCGATGTTTTAATATATTAAAAAAACATATGCATCTTATTTCAGAAAAAAAAAAGTCAAATGGGAAAAAACAGGTAATTTTCAATCTGAAAATGATTTAATTCACACAATATGCTACAGGGTGCTAACTTTTTTTTTTTTTTTACACTTTAGCTAAAACAATTCAATCTTAAAAAATCTTGAAAAAAGAACAATTAACCTTTTTACTATTGAACTGGTTATTCATGACTAGTATTTTCATATACTATACTAATAGGTTCTTTTTGTGCCAATTTCCGTTTCAAACTGGGGATGTGGGATATAAAACAAGTTATTACCATGGGTACTCTCGTTTTATATTTGAATTCTATGTTTGCAGGAGAAATCGGCTAAAAAATAGCCCATTAATATAGAACATGCTCAGCCAGGTTAATAGTAAGAGTTAGACAATGTTAAGAAGGAAAAAAAAAAAAAAATTTATGTTTAAACAAATGAATTATGAAAGTATTTAAAATATATTAAATTTGTATTTTAAATTACATTGTTAAAATTGCAAATCTTATTGTATTATGGGAAGAAAAATCTTTTTTATCTTGATTGTTTACAGACTTCTGCAATATAGAAATCGTTTTTTTCAATTTTCATCCTTTCTGAACTTAAATCCATTCAATTTCCAAATTTAGTCCATTTCATTTACATCCTTTTCTTGCATCATATTAAGATTTGTGAATATATCAAATATATATAAGTTGTATAATTTTTATATATTATATATATATATAAAAGGACAAAATCTTCAGCAATTTAAAAAATTCCGTTTTAAATTTTCTTCAATTCATCCAAAACCTAACTTTTTTTACAGTTTTTAACCCAAATATTTTTTTTATTCAAGGAACAATATCAATCAGGATCTTAATTCACACAATTTCTATTAAGATTTATTCATCTCAATATTTTGATAAACTTATAAATTTCAGTCTTGGATACTTCAAACTCCTCGCCTTCTACTATTCAAACAATAATAAAATTCTATTAAAATAGAATGCATCTTTTATAGTCGCTTAGAAAAGATAATCATCCTTTACAATAGAAATAGGCTTTTTAGCAATTTTCTTCAAATTTAAACCACTTACACAAAACAATTCTTAAATTTTATTGCATAGGAACCAAAATAAATCAGCAAGATGGTTGTGTTAAATATAAAACCACTCCGAATAATTTGAAAATCTCAAGAAAACCCAGAAGCCATAAAAATAAACATTTATACTTCAAATAAGTATATAGTTGAGAGATCTCCCCCAAGCGCAATGAATGAAGGTATACAAGAGTCAATGAAATCTTGGCTTTTTAAAAATCTTTCCCCAATTAGCAAGCTTTTTTTTAAATCAAAATTCGGTCCTTAAACATTCATGTTGTAACTTTCGTATTATCATGCTAATCTGTTTCTAAAAAATAAGAAGTGATATTTAAAGTTTATTAGGTTTTCAGGACAACCTTCTCTTATGATACTGAGAATTTCCAAACAAACAGAATATTTTCATATCTATATCAAAAATGATAAAAGCAGATAGTTTCTCTATTAGAACGTTAAAAACAGAAATTTATTGCATACACCATTAAAAGTGCCATCACCATTTCCTCCCACATAAGGTTACTGGATAAAGGTTGCGAAAGCCACTAGCTCTCAAATTTTATTTTCATAGTTCATACATGAGAAATTTTTGATTTGCAGTATAGTAAAGTAAGCTAAATATGCATTTTGAAAACTTTCTAACATGCCAAATGATAAAGCTACAATTATAAGATTTACTAAATTTCATTTATCTAATTTGTTACGTCCGATTTATATTTACATGCACATGAATGTACAGACTAATAAATGATCCATTAGTTTGAAAGTTAATATTAAGATATATTTTAAATGTTAAAAACTACATATTAAATTTTACCGAAATAATTCTTGACATTTTGAAGTTATATCTGAGTGGGAATGAACACAATAAACTTACTAGATTTCATCTAGTTAATCTAGACTAAATTTCAAACTCAAGAGTTTTTGAGTTACCATGTTAACAAATACAGATCCTAAAACTATTTTTCAGATGTCCAAAATCATAGAGACAGACCAAAATCTAAATGGTTTCAATTCTTTTTGAATACAAGCATGAAAGTAAAAACGTTATATTATGAAAAGTTTCAAAGTAAAACGTGCATATTATGAAAAGTTTTAACATTCTCTTGTAGAAAAATATTTAAATGCTATTAGCACTTTACTAAATGACACTAAATACAACAAATACCGAATATAAAAAACTAGTATAGAAAAGCACACAATGACTTACTAAAGTCATTGTTAACAACTAATTTATGCAGCTTTGTACAAATACATAAAATTAAAAAGATAACATTTTGAAGATAATTTTATCCCTATATAAACAAGTAAAAATTGATGAAGGAAAAGTTAAGTAAATAAATGAAAATATATTCTCCTAAACAATATTTCTTTAAACTGAGAAAATCTATACTTCTAGATTCATTGAGACCTTCTTAGAGATGATCAAACAAAGAAAATGTAGGTGTATCAAATCTGACATGACTGTATTCATGGTTCTATAAAATAGCAAAATTTTATTTTTCCCTCAGAAAAGAAAATGAGCAGTTATTAAGGGCTTCTAGCAACACTAAACATCCCGAGAGTACAAAGACATATATTTATTAATAATGTTGAAATTTTTCTTAATTTGACCATTTCATGAGTCAAGCTTCCATTTTGGTGATGAACCATCCATTGAAATAGATAAAGACCATTCTTAAAACCAATTTTTCAGTTGAATTTAAAAAAGTCTTTAAATATCTTCGATGTGAAATAGCCCTATTAAAGTTAGTCATACCACTCAACCCTGCCTTTTCTTCATTCAGAAACTGAATATGTGAATCCATTTACTTAGTAAAAATCTGAAGAATGCTGCATTTAATAATAGATTATACAAATAAAAATTAACCAGATGCCTAACCCTACGCATAGAAACCCTTTGAACCTAAGATTTTTAATATTTTCACGGCCCAAGCATTGCTCGTAAGGTATGAAATCTCTTAGCAAGAATTGTAGAATTTTCCCCACATGCATTGCATCCAAACATTATGAAAGCCCAATATGTATGATGAAATAGAATTCTCTCGGCCTTAGATTCATTCCAAGATTATTTGACAGTTACAGCAATAATCCTGCTTCTACTCTCCTTTCAAACCACACAGAAAGAAGGACGTTTGAAATCATGCTCATATCAGCAAACTATTTCTATTGATGAAATTCAGATATGAAAACAAGTCAAAAACTGGTTTTCTTTATCCCTCCAAAATAAATATTGTATTTCGTCT
This sequence comes from Argiope aurantia, assembly GCA_026543865.1. Classification (NCBI taxonomy): domain Eukaryota; kingdom Metazoa; phylum Arthropoda; class Arachnida; order Araneae; family Araneidae; genus Argiope; species Argiope aurantia. The sequence goes on from JAPMOR010107054.1 coordinate 215,664, forward strand.
ATTTTTCAACTCTTATAAAAAGTAGAACCAATCAAGTACTTTATCTAAGCCTTCAAGTTATGCAAAATAATACTCAAAGAACATGGGAACCCTGTTTGCAAGACACTGTAGACAAATAATACAGCTAATTAATTAAAAGAAACCAACTTTAAAAAATCTGTTTTTATTGAAAATAAAATAATGATAAAAACTTAACAGGAAAACCGCTCATTTAACATATCAAAACTAAAGAAAATAAAATGATTGTCCATTCTCTGACAATTGAAATATTTACCTTTGCTAGTGGTATAGGTGGGTCAGCTTTTTTTAATATCGTAGATGCTTTGTCATATTCAGGTGCTAATCTCTTACAATGTCCACACCTGTTGAAAATTCAAAATTATTAAATAAAAATTTGTACAGTAAATTTTTATGTTAACACATTTTACCTCAAAAATTTTGATGAAAGTATATGCAAAACTCGCAAAGTAAAAAGCGAAAGTCATTTGACTTTTTTTAAAACTAAATTCATATACTTACAAGCCTACATACTAAAAATTGTTTAATTTCCATAGAAACTTTAAAAAATATACCTTTAATAAACTTCTGGACTATATCATGCCCTGTTTTTTTATCAAGAAAACGCGATAAGGTTAATTATAAACAAAAAATAAACCCAACTCATTTTTTTAAATTACACTATAGGAATTCTAATTCTGCATTTTTTAACTATGCATTTATACTCGATAAGATGCGAGAAGTTATAATTACAAAGCATTTGAAGATTCAATAGATTTGATTTTGAAATTTAAAAAAATAAAATCATACCAAGGAGCGAAGAATTCAACTAAAATTGCATCATGTTCTGCTATTCGATCTTCGAAATCGGCACCGGAAAAATCTAGGACATCACTACAAAGTATTACAGATAATGTACAACTAAGTATTGATGACAGAAATAACAGCTTCATTGTAAATCTTTTGGTAAAAATCAATAGACTTCAGCGGTTCACTGATGCTTATACTTTTTAGTCAAACCGGCTTATCCGTAGTTAAAGGAAAGAACGTGTCAAAAGCTACTTCGAAACGACAGTCTACCTGGTTACATGTGTTGTCAGTCTGCGATTGGTGGAAAAAATGATTAGACAATCCGGGGCGATATTGGCACAATAATAAAAAAAATAATTGCTATAAAAATATATATAATTTGCCGGTCAATATATCATTTAATTTACCTCAATTTTCTAAAACTTTATTGAAAATTTCTTTTAAATTAAGCTATTTTAAATAAAGAGAGAATACAATTAATTTTTTTCGGTTTTAAAAACGAACTTTCGTTTTTAAGCGAAACTGATCTGTCACTTTATTGGTATTCTTTTTCTCTTTTCCCTTTAAAAATAAGTATAATATTTAATAGCGTGATCAATTTTGTAATTTTCTGATTCAAGTTAATAATTTGATTATGTATTTAGCCTTCGTTAAAATATTATCAAAGACAGATTTTCGATAGAAGTGATAAGTTTAATATCTTTTATTCATTATTTTTTTGTCGTTTGGAAGGAATAATTTACCTTTATTTGCAGTTTTAATCTAAAATTATGAAACTCGTAAAAGGAAAACACCTGGTGGCTAATCATGAAATTTTTAGTCACAGCCACACTAGAGCAAATGGGAATTCTATATTTTACAAAGCATTGAACCGAATAATCATAGTTAGTTCTTGTTTTAATTTTAATTATATTGGCATGCGTCAGACTATTTAAATAACAATTTCGTAATCACCGGTGCCTTTGTAAATATGTGGTATTATAAGCATTAATCATAGGTGAATAAAATATATTTATAATATTGAGTTAAATGTGATGTAGCGCATAATACTGAAAAAACATTGTGTTCAGAGAATATGAACGTTACCTAAAATTTTTTGTAACTTTTTCTTTTACTTATTTTTGAAGTTATATATTGCAAAAATATGAGTTATACGAGTTAATTTTCTTTTTGCATTATCCAAAATTTAATATCGTTTGGATGAATTGAGAGTGCAATTACCACGCGGTTTCTCAATGATTCAAGAAATTAGTTATTATATTTTTAAAATGCATCTATTATATATGGTTACTAATGTTTGAATTTTTTAAATTAAATATGTCTTTTATATGCTTTGTGATGGCTTTCAATATGCATAAGTATAAAAGATTTAAATCTTGCACTAAGTTGAAAACAGATTTTCATCAGTAGATGCAGCATTTGCTTTATCTTATTATTAATTGCAGTTTTTTAAATTATATGAAATAAACAATGTTGACTCTATTCCTTTTTCTTTCATAAATAATCATTTCTAGAATAGTGTGAAAAATGTATACTTTATGAAGTGATGAATGATTTCATTGGTTGAAATATTTGCTAATATTTGTTTTCAATAAAATGCTAGTGAGTAGATCTTATGGTATTTTGAGCACTTATTGTATCGTTTGCGTAAGTGGATGTGCTACTTATATGTTCATTAGTTGCAATCTATATCCTATTTATTTTTAAAGACTTATTAGAATTCATTATTTTAAGACCTAAGGCAGCATTAAATCTACAAATTTCCATAATTCTTTTTAATCTTGCTTAAAGAAAATCCATAACTGTAAACTAATAAAAAACATTTTTTATGAAAATCTCAGTTTTGTATTATATATTCAAAATTTGAAAGGGACAATTGAAACATGCAGGAAGGTGAACTGAGTAAAGATACTAGAGTCTTCTTTACATTTGGACCTTGTTTATACTTTTAATTTGACCTTCTTGGAATTTAAAAATATTGAATATATATCCAATTATAGTTATAAAAAATGGCCATTTTATTTGATGTAGACCATGTACAAGCCTTTATTAAATATAACATGAAGTGAAATACATCTGATGTTCACATGAATTTCATAAAACTTCATGTAAATCATGAGCAGTTTTTAAAAATTGCTTCATATTTAATGATTTTAATCTACAAGATTTAATTATAGGAATTAAATTGTTTACTTAATGTAATGATAAAATGGTTTATTCATTACATGTAGTGAATATAAAATAGAAATGTATATAAAGTAATTGTTTATTATTTAAGTTGCAATAAAATTAATATAATTTTTGAAGTATAATGAAGTTAACAATAATTTGCTTATGGATGCAAATAATTTAAGTAAAAGAATGATAATATATTATTGCTGTGTAATGATAGTACAAAAATAGCTTGAATAAATCAGCAAGAAAAAAAAAGTTTAAAAACAAAAAGATTAACAATTTGAATGGAAAGGGAAAATTGGAATATTTCTCATTATTGAGGATAAAAATGCTTACAAATGTTTTTAAAACTTTAACTTGACATATTAGAAAAATTGATTGCATTAGAATTATTCGTATTTTATGGTTAGATAGTAAAATTAAACAGTATTCTATATTTTAGATTGATTAATGCTATAAATAGCTTAGTAAGAATCATTTTTTCATTATGGTATCAAATAATTATTTCAGTAAGCATGTTATATAATTTTAACTTACTATCTATTAAGTAGGCTAATATGAAATACCAGGTAGGTGTAAGTATTTTTGATTTCAATCTTACTGTGTAATCTTATTTTCTTCATGCTCAGAATTGAAGAAAAAAAAATTATACAAATGTTAACATGCTAAGAAAGCATATATATCAAAGTAATTTTCAAATCATTAAGGGAAAAGTAAACACTGATTGCATTTGTGTGGTATTCTAGTTTTGAAAAGCATATTTAACTGTACATTTTATAAATTCATTGCATGATAAAATCCTTAGATCATGTTTTAAATCATTAAAAAAGCCCAATGAAGTGAAAGTGTAGTTCTACAGCAAAATAATTAGCATTGATTATCAAATTCCATATTTAACATGATATTTTATATAGATAAGCTTATATATATCTATAACTAGCTTTTGCCAATGATATATTTAATTACTCTTTATTCATTATCATTCATTTTTTGTGTGTTAGTATTTATTTGAATGAATTGCAAATTATATTCTTTAAAAAGTGTTCATATTAATATTTCATGAACTACAAAAAAAAATCTCATGATAGTGATTTTGGGTTTAGGTAAACTTTTCTTTCATAGAGTTTATAAAGTGCTAAAATATTCACTATTGTTCTGTGTTAAATTTTCGTATTAATGATATATTTTATTGAAGGTTCTCCTTTTATATCTTAAAGATATTTGTACCATTAGTTATTATATATGTATATAAATAATTTTTATACTTATTTTTATCATTACACTTAAAATTGAACTTTTTTTTTTCTAAAAATATTTAAACAAATATTTTAAAATCAAAATTTATATTTTTACTAGGAAATACCAAGTTGAATAGTTTTTATAATTTCATTAGAATTAATTTAACCTTTATTTATTTTCAGAATCAAAATTTAAGATCTTGAAGCATAAAATATTGTAATGACCACAAAACTGGAAGAGATCGATGCAATCACGAAAAAACCATGAAAAAGCAACTAAAACTCCCAAGGAGGTTCGTAATTTGTATTTAAAAATTTCTAATTGTTTTTACATATAGTTAATGTATAGAAATAATTTTCAAATTCAATTTATAATCATAAAATTATTTTTATATATTTTAAACATAATCATGATAACTTATCAGTCTCCTATTTCATTTACATCATGTTTGTTATAACTTTGTGTGCGAGTGATTTTTGTTTCTGTGAAATAGCACAAATTTAACATCATTTTAAAGTAATACATGAAAGCTAGTCAGTTAATGAAATGTTTTAAAGTATACTTTGTAACTGATCTATTTTTTAATACATTTTAACAATATGTCATCAAATTACATTAGAATCAAGAAAATTAAAATGCATTCAGGATATTTACAAATTTATAAATCCTCCATATATAATACAGTAACAAAATTGCTGTTTCATATTTTTAATACTTGAATAGCCACTTAAAAAAATTTTAAGTTTCATTTTAAGTTAACATTTTAAGTTTCCAATATTTAAACTCAAAATCTGTAAGTTGTAGAAATATATTTAAAAAAATATGCATTATTTATAATATATTGATGAATAGATAATAGTTTTACATTAATCTAATTCAATATTGTATGTGGTAGTTTAAATCGTACTATTTTAATCAATCTACAGATATTGGATTTATGAACTATGATATACGTGTTGCGTGGATGTCCCTTTGTATCATTAGAAATATATGAGTATAAAAGTAATTAATTTTAAACTTGTAGGCAGATATTCAAGTCTCAGGACTTAGTGTCGTGATAGCTCAAGGAAAAGTAAATGTGACTGAAAAGACTAAGCAGGTATACTTAGAGTTCTTTTGTTATTATTCAATGTGCAACAACTTTTCTGGATTTCAGTTTTTTAAATAAATTTATGCTTTCTTTATTTATTTTTGTAAAGCAAAATCTTAAGTGTTTAAATTTTATAAAGTATTCAAATGTTTATGTAATACTTCTGCTAGCTCCCATGTTTGTATTAAAAATGTAATAAGAAAATACTAAAATTTGTTTAATAACAATTTTTGGTTCTGAGTTTCTTTAATTTTCATTACTTCTTCTCGATTCTTATAAATGCTTATATGAAAAAGAAATTTTATTTTTTCTTCCACAGGAACTTATTCTAAATGTATGCTAGCATACATCATTTTTAAAAGATTCATCTAAAAGAAAGAAATTGTATACTTTTAAATACTTTCTTTAGGTATATATGTTTTGAAAAGCTATATGAAGTTTACATGAAACTTCTTTAGATGCATGTCATTTTCTGTTAAGACTACATATTGTCTCAACATTTAAATTTATATTTGTTCGCATACAGGATGCCCTTGAATCTATGTTTCAAAATTTAAGGGAAGGTAAAATACATGTGAAGCAGCATTTTTGGTAAAGTAATTTGAGGTCTGAGATAAAAAATGTAAGTAAAAAGGACAGACTTTTACCTACACTTTTTTTAGGAAGGACTTTTTAGAACTGATGATATACAAGTTTAGTAATTGGAATGCAAAGTTAAGAAAACTATTGAATAATTACAGAGCCGTGAATCATAGCAGAAAAACATACCTTTAGTGCTTCATTAATAGGACAAAATTGGATCATATTATTTTTCTATATTTACATCGATAGTTTTGCAAGAGTAGTTCATTTCATATCAAGAAGAAAGCTGAAGACCGCTTGGTTCTCAGTGTTTTTTTTTTTTTTTTCCTCCTACTCTTTTCATATCTGATCCCATATTGCTTTATAAAAAAAAAATGCTTCTTTGTATGTATTTTAACTGCCTTTAAAGTCTGGCCCATGAATTCAGGGACTTCTATGCATATGATATATTCAGAAGTATATAAAAGCAGACTATATATAAAAGTTCTGAAGTTTTTATATCAAAACTTATTGTTACAATATATATTTTCACATTTCTTATTAAGCCTTTCATTCATCTTGAGCCACAGCTGGTGAAACATAGAAGCAGTTGTCAGTAACTTGTAAAGTTTAAATAGATGGCTCTGTACTGGTAGTATATATGCTGTACTTCTAGAATTTATTAGAGAAATGTTAGTTAAAGGATATAACTGTTCTCATTTTAACATGAATTATGTTCGTTTCACTGAAAAACATTAAACACACCCCAAGAACAATTACGAATCCTGTATGTACAGTGCAGTTATAATCGGGAACAGCAGCAACAATTGAGATCTGTTACATACTGATGAAACAATGAGCAACTAGCAGAATGCTGCACTTTTCCTATCACAATTTGTATTTTGCACACAACATGTAGGAAGATCGTGGCAGACACCTACTTCCAATGCTTTGCCTTCCTCAGTTAATTACAGTAAAGAACACTAGGCTGGATAGTTGTGAACCAGATACTCATGAGTGTACTGTAATTATATTCCAGCATACAGTTGTATTTCTATTGGTAGCTTTTACAGTTTAATTTAATAAAGATTACGATTGCTATTGAGTATTTCATCTTCATCAAAATGCCTTTATATTGGTTATACTTGACTCGTTTATATTCATTATCAAAAATTATAGAAATTTTAACTAAATTTTGGACTTTGAGTTTATCACTCACCTTATTTTTATTGCATCAAGGGTTTATTTGAATCGATTACTGTCAATATGAAATTGAATTTTTAAATTTGTAGCAACCTCTGTCTCCATATGAAAATAATTCAATAAATAAATTCTTAAGTAAAATTGCTTTTTACTGGTTTCTTTGAAAAGGAAATATTAATATTTGTTATTCAGAGTTACAGTTTGTCTTGTATAAAATGGCACAAATATTAATGTTACAACTGAAGGTTAAAGATATTGTCTTTCTACCTTATCTATATCTATATACTTATAATAAAGCTCAATGTGTGTGTGTGTGTGTTGGCGCTCTACAGGCCAGACCATTCAACCTACAGCTACCAAATTTGGCACGTGTATACCTTGGAGGCCGGGAATGTGCACCTGGGGGTTATTTTTTCGAATTTTTAATTAGAATTTTATTTATTTAAAAATTAAGCGAAATTTTGGCGTGTTTCTTCTATAACTACCGAAAATATTACCGCACAAAAAAGATTTTTACATCAAGTTAAGGATCAAAAATTTATCTTTTAAATGCTACCAATGTTTTAACCTTAAAATTAAATTTCTATTTTTAATGAATTTTTAAATAAATATTTTAACTCTATTTTTCAACAATTTCTTTCATACAAAATAAAAATAAACGTTTCGCATTCATGGGAAAAAAATAGCTTTTTTCAGAGTGTTGCCATCACATTGATTAAAGCACTAATTAAAAATAAATTAAATCTTTTTGGAAATGAAATCTGCAAAAATATAATTTTTGGCTCGTGTCTGTAGGAAATGAAACAAATATGAAATATTATTTTTTCTAAAAAATAAATTCAAGAAAAATTATTTTATGATCTTTTACACTATATTATTAATCCAATAAATAAGTTTTATTTTAAGGCAACTTTTGTTTAATATGAACAGGATATCCATTCAAATCAGGGCCACACAGCTAATTTGTAAACCTTTAGTAAGACACAGATCTGTTGCGACATAAATCGTAAACATTTTATTTAAAAGTAGCAAACGATTATTTTAATAATTATAAATTTTATTTTGTAAATAACAGTGAAATTCAGATTGGCAACAGTGATATTTTTGGAACTTTTAATTTGTTGCTTAAAAACGATGCTAGAATTTTGAATGGAAAATAAGTTGAAGTAAATTTGATAATATTATCTACAATGTAATAAGATTTATTTTCATAATAAGTTTGTCTGCATTCTATTTTTCTTGACGCACGAACACAACAGATATACTAAAATGGTTTAAATAGAAAATGATTATATTTTATGCAACTTAATTCAATAAATGCTCTAACAAATAACGAATTTTTGATTTTACATAAAGCTTCTGCTGTGGAAATCACGAATAACAAAATGTTCTTGAAACACTGATATTTTAAATAAAAAGAGTTAATTCCCAATCAACTAAATCAATCACTTCAACTGACTGATTTATGAAAATTTGGATAGCACTATTCAATAAAAAAAAGGATAATTTTAGATTTTCCATCGATTGTTTCAAAGAAAATACGCCAATCAGCTCGCAGGTTTCTCAAGATTAATTGGCCTAAGATTATGAAAATGGTGTGTTTTTCTAAATTTTTAATATTCAAAACTTCATAAATAATTCTTAGTTGATTGTGGAAAATAGAAACATTCATTCATTTATTTAAAATTTGGTGTGTCCAGAATATTTCTCAGAATATGATACCTTACTGCATTAAATTTAGATTTCATAATTTTTGAAATATATTTATAGGCCAGAACCAAATATTATTATTGATTTCATTTCAATCCTTTTGAAAGCAAAACTAAAAACTGAATTTTATGCTAAATCTGAGAAATTTTTGTTGAATTATTCTTTGAGATATTACATAAATTATCAAAAATATTTTGTAGTTCACATAAGACTTAAATACCGAAATATTGTGTTTGCAATACTCATATTCAATAATAATAGTTATAAATAAATAGCAATAAAGATGATAAATAAAATAAAACGCTTGGTTTTATTAAAAAATATCTTTATATTAATTGCAATTTCATCATTTTCACTTTAAATTAAAGTTGAAGTTTTACCGGAAATGACAACAAATTAGCAAAATATATATCGTTAATTGAACGAAACGATCTAAACAACAGTATAAATTTGGTATGACTATCAAAATTTGAAGATTAAAAAAGTTTTGTTTGAGAATCTATTAAGAGACCAATTACTAAAAATATTTAATTGAAAATTGTAGCGAGCGGTAATACTGGCGAACTGGCTGGTCGCCAAAGGCGGCTAGTAAGATATAAAGAAAAACTATTCTATTTTCTAAAACTAATGATTATATTTCTCTTAAAGTCCCATAAGTACTATTATAAAATTTAAACTATTAATTCTAATAATTCAAATATCTTTTAATTAAAATGCAGATTAAACATTTAATTATTATAATGAAAGAATTCATTTCAATTAAAAATTAAATCATTTCTATAATTTTCTGCCAAATTATTGTTTCAAATTTCTATTTTTCAGTTTCAAGATTTTAAAAAAATTAATCAGAAATTTAATAAATAAATTTAATAATAATTATTATTATTATGTCTTTAGAGAAAAATACAGTAGACTATGCTTATAGCTACACTTTGTGTGCACACACAAGCCAAAGTGATCACTACATCTAAATAATGCAAAATGCTTTAAAAATAATATATAATTCTATAAGTATGCAAGGACACCTGATAAACATCATTTGTATTGTATTCTAATTTTTTAAAAAAAGGAAAAAATGGCATGGTATGCAGGATTGAAAAATATGCATATATATTTAATTATCAGGATTTCATTTATCAAGTATTCATTGGATAAAATTTTCATATAAATAGTATTCAGCAAAAAATTCAGGAAGGCAGAGTTCATCAACTGCAGAGTTTTTGCAGTTGATGATAGTTTCTCTTCTAGCTTCTCTTCATTATCATTGCCTTCATGCTGTATCTTGTCAAAACTTAAATTTATCAGCACATGACAAATAGTTACTTCTGTAGTTTTTTATTAGTTGTCTCCTAATTTATGTAAACATTGACCCTTGCCTCGTAATCTCCTTCAAAAAGATCATTGGGATTTTTACTGAATCAGAATCATCCTTTTGATGAGTCCAAATAAAATCTCGATTCTGAACTGTGTAGATATCAAAATTGATTAATACTAGGAACTGTTGATCATTTGAACTGGTAGATTTTTTATGTATTTAGATTTGGGGAATACATTCCTTGCTATCTTGATCACTACAACTAATTATTGTATATGTGATCACTACAAGTGGTAACTATTGTTTATGAAAATTAATATCTTGATTCCTCCTCCTCCCCATACTATTGAGTGCCATTTACTTTATAAAAATGTTTGTAATTTTTAGAAAAAGCATTCTTTTAGACGGCTAATAAATATAAATTTGTTTTTTGTTACTTGTCATCTAATTTGCTCTAATCCTCCATATAAATATGACACTGTGTTTTCTTTTATTACCTGACTGTATTCTGTAATAATGAAACTTATCCTTTTAGACAAGTACAAAAATTGCATCAAAGTCTCAAACATCTAAAGCTTCTCCAAGGAGAAAATTTCAAACAAGAACTGGTTAGTAGCATATTAAATTTATCTAAATATAAGTATGCATGGCTTAAATTTTAATTGAATTCATGGTTGAAGTGAAGATTAGTGTGCCTGCGAGTTCGTCACAAATATGGCAAGTCAACGGAACGCCCTTCTAGCAACCCTAATCCTGTTTTGTTTACTACTTTTTATAATGGTTTAGTTGTACATGAAATGCAACTATTTTATGAAAAATGTTTAATAAAAAAATATGGATTAAAGATTTTAATTTTGTTCTTTATTATAATTAAAAGTTTTTTTACAACTAATAAGATACTGCAATTTTATTTTGGAGCAGCTCCAGTATACGGCCTAGTGGCGCCAATTGTTTCGCCAAGAAGTCGCCAATAATGCGTGTTTAGGATGTTGCGATTCTTAACCGGAAGTTTTGAAGCCACGTTAGGCTTATTTCTAAGACTGACAAAATGCACTAGACTATAAGTCAGGGGGTGGCGATGCCCCCCTTTTTGCTTTAAACAATTCAGATAAATGTTGTGATTATTGACTAATTTTTGAAGCCATGTTTAGGCTTAATCCTAGGACTGACAAAATACATGAGCGTAAGTCATGGAGGGGGGGGGAAGGTATTGAAATATTTATGATAAAGATCCAAATGAAACGACTTGTTTAATTATAAATATAATGAAGCATGACGAAATGCTAACTTGCTTTTAAGTATAATGAAATGCTCAAAATTAATATTAAATGATGATGACGAAATTATTTTTTGCTCCGATTTTTAAAAATGATTTCTTAATTTTATGCTGAATATGTTCTCATGAAAACGTTGATATTTTTTTCATATTAAAAGAATAGTTTATAAAAATTAATAGCTGTATATGTGAGCTGCTCCTTATAAAAACACATAAAAATACTGAATATGTTCTAAGGTTTCAGGTTACCATAAAGAATACATAAGCCGATGACGGCAACCAGAAATTACCGTTTATCGCCAAATTTCTCGCCAATTTGGCGGAGGCCGTATACGGGAGCTGAGCCTTTATTTTTAATGTTAATACGAACAGAAAATATTTATTCTTTTAAAAAATCGTCTGAATTCTTACTTTATGAAATCGTCTGCATTCTTACTTTTAAAAGTCAGCTGCAATGGAATTCTTCGCAGTTCTTG
>JAPMOR010107054.1:227525-251119 GCA_026543865.1 Argiope aurantia
TTCTTACTTTTAAAAGTCAGCTGCAATGGAATTCTTCGCAGTTCTTGCAATTCTTTTGGTGCGCTAACTGTTGGTTCCCTTGATAATTTGTTATGTCGGATATTATGCAAGAGTGGATGTCGGGTAAATGCGATGAAAGACAGTATTTCGAACCTGCAGAACGGATGAAAGGTAAGTGGAATATATATATATATACACTGCGTAAAAAAAGTAGGACAGTGTCTTTTTGCCAATTAATATCTCTTATTTTCTCCTAACTACCAGATACTTATGCAGATTTAGTTTAATGACCCATGTTTTCATTTTAGGCAAAAATTAAACATCTACCACTAATATTATTAAGAAAATTAGTATATATAATTTCCGATGCGTAAAAAAAGTAGAAGGACACTTGCTAATATATTTAATTTAGTGAGTTGTTTTTTATTTAAATAGTGATTTTGTACTTTGTTTATCCTTTTCTGTCAAAAAAATCTAATTTGTTTAAAAGTTACGTTGTTTCTCCGTTCTCAGAAATGCCTAAAGGAATACCTTTGAACGATTTGCAAAAAGGACAAATTTCCGCATATCAAAATGATGGTAAAGGTGTCAGAGAGATTGCTCGATTGTTGCAGGTGAGCCCCAATACCGTTTCAAACTTTATCAGAATTCCTTATAAAAATGGAAATAAAAAGAAGACTGGTAGACCGAAGAAGTTAACACCACGTGATGAAAGAAAACTTGCTCGTGTGCTGAAGAAGAACAAAGAAAGTGTTTCAAATGCAAGAAATCAAGCAGGACTTAATCATGTGACGAAACAAACAGTTTACAACTATATTAAAAGATCTAAAAAATTCATTTTCAAAAAACGGAAACATCATCCTAAGTGGAAACAAGCTCAGATTGATAACCGTTTAACGTCGGCTGAGGAGAACATGTCCTGGACTACAGAGTGGACTTATGTGATATTTTCCGATGAAAAGAAATTTAACTTAACGGTCCAGACGGATATCAGCACTACTGGCATTGTCTGGGGACTGACAATTGAAGGCGAATACTATTCAACACGACAAATGGGAGGGGGGAGTTTAATGGCTTGGTTGGCTGTTGGATATGGAGGAAGGAGAAGTCTGGTTTTCTTAAATGGTAGGCAAAAACATACAGATTACATTCAAGTGCTGAATTCCGAGCTTCTTCCTTATGCCTCTGACATGGAGGGTAAAGAGTGGAAGTTTCAACAAGACGGAGCTTCCATTCACACCGCGACTGGAGTCAAAAATTGGTTCCTAACAAATAATGTGGATGTTTTACCATGGCCAGCCAAAAGTCCTGACCTTAATATAGTGGAAAACATCTGGGCAATGCTAGTTCGTCGAGTTTATGCTGATGGAAGGCAATTTGATTCGCAAACTCAGCTTCGAGAAGCATTGAATGACTCATGGGACAATTTTTGTCAAACTGAAATTGAAACTCTATACAATTCACTTCCAAACAGAATATTTGAAGTTATAAAGGCCAATGGGAAGACCATTCCTTATTAAAGTCACTATTTTTTCATTCATTATAATGCTGTCCTTCTACTTTTTTTACAAAGTTTCAAAAAAGAGAAACTATTTTTGTTGCCATTAATATTTTATGTTTGAACATCATAATTCTGATGTTAAAATTGTATTTTTGAAATATTTGTTAAATGTTTTTAATAAAAAATTTTAGTAAAAATAAAATATTTTTCGGTTATTGTTACAAAATCAAGTGTCCTTCTACTTTTTTTACGCAGTGTATATATATAATTTACGAGTTGATGAAGTTAGGAAAGGATGCATGTTTGAAATTTTGTATGGAGAATAATTTGATATCGAAGTGTTTCGAACCGGCAGAATGGATGAAGGGTTAGTGGAACCGTAACCGTTCCGCAGAAGTGTTTCTTTACTTTGTCCGCCATCTTTTTTGGCGACTTGGCATCCTTGGCGCAGCAAGGGGCACACTAATCATCGCTTTTAATGAATTCATACTCGGTTTGTGATATATATATTTATTTTATTTTACTTATAGAAAACTAAAATTTGATTTGCTTTTTCACACATATTTCAATTTTTGTAAAATATATTTTAAATAAATATGCAATATATATTCAATAAAGATATAGTGTGTTGTATATTATTTTTTAATGTAAATTGATTTTCATTTCAGTGCAGTGATTGATTGGTTACTTTTGTTAATTTTCAGAATTCATTTAAAGATCAGAGAATAACTTCTTGTGTTAAATAAAAAGTTTTCTTTAAAAAATAATCTTTTAGAACAGATAGAATATCTTTTAAATTTTTTAAAACTTAACGCTACTTAAATTTTTTTAAATATGATCATTCAAAAATAAATATCTGTATTATTTTTTGTTACAATTATTGAAATTAAATAAAATGTATGAAGATTATTTCAGTTTTAAACTAAGCATTTATAAAATATCGATGACATCAAAATCTATTTAAAGTAATATTTTTGCATATCTTCTTTAATTAGTGCTAGATTTTTGTACCTTGGATGTTAATTAATTGCTAATTATTGCTATTAATTTAATTATTGTTTATTTTAGATTCTGTGCACTAAATTGTGTATTTTATGAACCAGTTTTTTACTCACATTGCATTGACCAGCTAAAATATTGTACCAATTATTACAATATTTTTGTTAATAATGCTGCCAAATGTGGGTGACAACATACTATAAATATACAAATAATGACATTAAATCTTTGTATGTTAATACTAATGTCATGTTAATAGAAAAATATCCTTTATAATTGTGTTACTTCTGATTTGTAGTTGCCTGGTTGTATGTTTGGTGTATAGGATGAATTTTATTAATTTTTTAGCAAAATTTTTAGAATATTTTAGATTGTATTCCAGAATTGATTAGATGTAAGTAATATTTACATGAACTAATTTTTTAAAATTGAAATCATAGAATATTCTTAAGTTGATTTGTGATGCAAATATTTTCTGTATGCATGTTTTTAATAAAAGCTTCATCCGGTCTTATAGAGAGTTTTCAGTTTAATTAATTTCTTTCTTTTTCTAACTATATTTTATACTAAAAAAACATTAGTTTTGTATTATATATCAGAATAAGTATTTAATTCTTCTTTAGTAAAGAAGTCATTTATAATTTGTGGAATAGAAAATTAGCATAAGTTTATCTGGAATCGTTTATGGAGAAAAATATCAATACTCAAGTATTTAAATATATATATATATGTGTGTGTGTCAAGTTTTAAATTCAGCATCTCTTTACTAACGAGCTAAATTCGGTACCCATCATTTTTTCAGCTGAATATTACATAGTTATTATATGAAAGAAAACACTGTGGATAGATAATTTTTGAGCTCATTTTAATTTTCTCAACTTCTACAGATGATATAAAAAATGTGCAAAGCACACTGCACAGAAACCAGTCCCCATCTCCATCCAGAGGCTCCAGTCGAGCATCATCCAGTCCTGTGTCCTCAACATCGTACATCTCAGATGCCTGCACATCGCTATCGAAAGTCGAAGATCCAACCACCGCCACATCGACATCTATATCTTCATCTCCTGTCAATGCGGGGCCGTCCTCATACAGAGCCCAGTGGGTGCTATCCAGAAAGTTATCAGGAAGATCCCGATTTAATGAATTACAAGGTACAAGTTGCTTAAATTTATTGCAGTAATTATAGCTAAGTAATTTGTGATTATTTTATTTTATTAGCTGTTGCATATATTTAAAAGAAATAGATTATATAAAAAATTTCTTAACAACAATGATGAGCAATTAATGTGGAAGAAAAAAAAATATGGTTAGAAAGGCCTTGCTTAACTTATCATTTGGGCATAATTACTATTGTAATTAATGGTGACTTGTTAGATTTTTTTTTGTTTTGTTTTTTGGTATTGTCTATGACATAGCCAAATCGAATGTATCCACGAGTCTTGATTACTGCTTCTGCAATTTGCTTAATGTTATCATCGTGCAGGTCTATCAATGACGGCAAGACTCCCATTTCTCTCAAATTAACACTCATAGCTGGACACTCCAAGATGTGGCATGGTGTCAGCTGTGTAACTGGGCAGTTATCACAGTTTCTGTAGACTCTCCTGCCCTCTCTGTCAATCTTCATGTCACTGTGGTGATTGGTTCTCAGCCTAGCTATAGTTTTTGTAATGGTTCTATCTGCATTTATATTACAAATCAAGTGTTTCATTGGTATTGATTTTTCTCTTAGTTTAGATTTAGCTATTGCATTTGCATCTTGGATGGAAACATTATAGACGTTAATGTTGAGATTTCTGGCTTCCTTGGCTAATTTATCTGCATTTTCATTGCCTGTAATGTCAACATGTGCAGGTATCCACTAAAGAGTACAGGTTTTGTTTAAATCATGAAGATTTAAGATTTCTTGGGTGATAGAAAAGTCCCCTTTTAAAATTGCTTGGATGGCAGCCTTCGAGTCGCAGAAGATAACAAGGCCCTTTGCGTGCTCAGAGGTGGGAAGGGCTTTATACTTATTAAGGGCCTCCAAAATTGCCCGTAGCTCGCAGGTGAAGTTAGAGGCTATAGTTCCTGCTCTAAATTTACCTTGTTGAGGGGTATTACTTAAAGTAGTTTAAAACATTACCGGAGCCCCCATTGGTGATAGTTTTATCAGAGGAACCATCTGTATATGCATATACAAAGTTCTCTTTCGAAAACTGTTTGATGGTCTTGAATCCCTTTCTTTAATCATATCATTGTTTTTATTTTTATTGCATGGCTTCAAGAGGCCAGTGTGAATATTTGTGTTCAGTGGAAGCGTTTTGAAGGAGATTGGTTCTTGTAGAATGACATATTTGTTGTGTTAGATGAAATAAAAAGTGTAATAAAGTATTCTTAATCTTTTACTGTAAATTTAAGCATATATTGTATTTGTGTCTATTTTGTCATAATTCTGATTAGTTTATTTTTGGTAAATTTATTTCTTTTTTTACGGTTTAAAATAGAAATGTGATGTCTTATTTCTTCTATATTCCTTACACATTTATAAAAATTTGTACAACTACAGTAATGAGAGAATTTTGCAATATAGGTTACAAATAATCAAATATATATATCTATCAATTTGAAGAAAAAAAATTAGCTCAATTGAAAATATATCATTATTTAATGTCATTAAAATTAATTAAATAAAATCTTCTTTTATCCACTGAAATCATTCAACTGTATACATAGAACTTATTTCAAGCTCCATTTTTATAGGATTTGTCACAATGATTATATATATATATATATATAATGATTGCTGTTTTATTTTAAATAAGGTTTCTTCTTTATTTTCCTGTATAATAAGCTTTCCCTAATGTTCTGTGATTTGGAGTTTCTCATAGCTTTGATAGAAAGTATTTTAATAAATTGGCAAAAATTTATTTTTAAGGTAAATCAAAGGTAGCTGTAAGAGTTGCAGATGATGGCAAAATCTATATTAAAAGGTCTTCAGAGGAGAGGAACCTGGATCCTGACCGCCTTTTATTGGACAGGTATAAGTATTTAGTTTTTTAAAACCTAATTATCTTTCTTGGCCTTCATAAATTTTTCTGGACAAATGACTATAATAATTTTTCTTTTCATAATAAAGCATCATTTTCTTTTTAAAAAATTACGTATTCTTTATTAACATAAAAACAGAGTTATCTGTGTTATCCTGAGTTTGTTTAATATATGCAGCTGGAAAGGGGATGACTCAAAGTTGCACATTATTAGTTAAAAAGTGTATTCACCTTTCTGAAACTGTGATAACTTTCTAATCTTTTTTAATTAGATTTCTTAAAAATTACTAGAATATTTTTGAAAAGTTGATTATTTTTCATAAAGAATATTATTATTGAGTATTATCTCTCCAAGTTAAGATACATAAAATAATTATTTCAATTATTTATAGAAACAATATTTTCTTTCTCCTTATGAGTAAAAAAATTCAAATGAGTTTATAATTTAATTTTCTTTTGGTATTTTCTTACAATAAATATTTTATCCCATATTTTTGCAGATGTAATTTAACGCATTGTCCAATTATTGAAGGAGAAGAATTTCTCCATCTACTTAATTTGCAGCAAAATCAAATACCTGTTATTGAAAACTTGGACGTGTTTTCAAATCTTAAGTTCCTTGATTTATCAGACAACTTAATAGAGCATATCAGTGGTTTAGACTCTTTATCTTCTCTCAGAATGCTTATAATTGCAAGGAATAGGTGAGTATCATATCCACTCTGATATACTATTAAATCTTTAGATAAGAATGTCTGTCTGTGGAATAATGTTAGTGCAGTAATGTTTATCCATCATGAAACCTCCACCAATCATGTGGAGACCTTCAAATTGCAATAACAGATTAAGATTTAAAGTGAAAGTGCTATTATTAATATAAAACATATGAATATTATTATATGAATCTTTATAAAATATTACTCATAAATCCCTGAAAAATATTGTGAGTTTCTCCATTATTTTTCCTGAGTTGTGAAATCCTCCTCAACATTACTAATAATATCATTAAACAAACATTATTTAAGAGCATTATTTTCTTAGAGCTATTTATTGTGAAAAAATTTCCAACTATTACCATTGATTTTTCTATTTTAAAATGAATTTGATGTTTCCTTATTAATGATGGCCTCAGAAGAATGGCATTTTACCTAACAGATACTATACTACTGAATCTAAAATTTGCATATTAAAATTTTAATTTTTAATTAATCTTGATTTTATCTAAATAGTATAGATTATATTGTATCATCATAATAAGGAAAAATAGGTTTGATTTGTGAAATTTTTAAAGTACGAAATTGACATGAAATAATGTAATGAGTATTGATTTTGATTGTAAAAGATCTGTTCTTCTAAACATAAGCAAAAATTGAATTGCATTCTTTTCCAATCCTTGAATTTTTAATCTGTATATAAAAAAGTTTTTCCTAACAGTTGCAATATGGCTTGTGCTTGTGATTTAATCAATTAGTTGAAAGATTTAATGAAATACCACTTTCTGCTCCAAATTTTTATTTCATAATTCATTGAGTTAATTATTCTAAAATATGCAATATTTGAATTGCATTTTCTATTGCGGATTTATCAGATTGTGCAATTTTATGATAGAATCAGTCTTAAAAAAGAGGCATTTCAGATTATTTGAAGAATTTACCTATTGAAATGTATACATGATGCTAAAATAAGATTTCTAATAGAAATTAAAATTATTATAATTTTTTGCTTAATTGACTAAGTCTGTGATTGCATTGGTACAGTGTAATTAATGATGTTTTTTGTAGAAATGGTAACTTTATTAGAATATGTAGGCATAAATTTGGTTACATTTAGATTACTGATATGCTAACTTAACCATATGTTAAGTATTTTATTTTTATTGCATATTTAATTCAACTAGAAATAATTAATCTTTTTATTTAAGACTAGGTAGTATTGATGGGTTGCAGAATTTGCAACATCTGGATGTTCTTGATTTAAGTGGAAATGAGGTATTTTGAAACTTATACTTTTTTGTTATCATTTATTATTATTATAGTTTTTAATTACTGATTAATAAAGCTTATTAATAAAGTAAAAAAAAAATCTGAAACTGAAATACTCTAAAAATGATTTGTAACAAAATTCTGTATTAACATTTTTATTTGTAGTTTTATGCAAAATTGCTGTTATAATCTAGATTCAACTACTGTTTTCATCATCTCATTCAATCGTATTAAATTACTTTATTAAAATTAGCTTCTAAATTCATGTGTATGCGTGTGGTGCAGAATTTCAAGAGAGCCCTGCCACCTCGTATATAATCCTTGTCATCTAGTCGTAGTTCAAGATAGTAGTATGAGTTTCATCTCAAAATGGTCTTGGTGTTGCTTTAAAAAGGATGTTAATAGAACTAAACTAATTCATCTGCGTAAAGTAGAAATACCAACGTAATGATGCTTAGTTTTTCATTATTGAAACATTTGTGTTCAAGGGGGGGGGGGGAATTGTACTGACATGTATGCTTTTGAATTTTCTTATTTTTGATTTCATATAAAGAAAAAGTACTGCCTTTTCATAACAATTATTTATTTTGTCAATCGTCATATAAAGTACATTCTAATTTCAAGTTTAATAAGTATCTATTTTTATTATGTCATGAGTCCTATTTTATATTTAAATAAATTAGCTGGAATTTTTTTTATCTGTTTAATAATTTGGTACACATCTACAGTCTAAGAATAAAGACTATAACACTGATTCAAGGCTGAATTACTTTAAAAAGGTATAGTTTTGTTTCTCGGAATTCACTTTGTAGTTAATTATTATTTATACCTCAGAACCAAATAAATGCAAGTCCAAAACTGATTTTTTTCTGGTTATTACAATTTTGCATATAGTATCATATATCAAGCCACAACTATACTAATGTGCTAATAATTCTCCTTTTATTATTACTAGAATTATAAGAGCATAAGCTTCGAGTGTAACAAGCAAATTTTATGCAATGTTTTCACACTCTTAAGAAATTTACTAAATGAAAGTAATATTATGTTTTAAAGTACTATTTATAAAACTTATATGAAATAACTAACTCTAATAAGTATTTTATTTTTATTCTAATATACATAAATTAATTAGTTTAAAAGCAGATTTAATCCTGCTATATTTTTTATGTCTTGTTATATTTCATTTTATTTCTATGCAGAAAAAATATCTTTATTAAACATATTTAATTTTTCTTTTTCTAGATTAAAGAAATTTGTAATATTAATCATCTCTGCGAGTTGAGAGTGTTGAATTTGTCATCAAACCAAATAACTCATATAACTGGAATGAGAGGATTAAAATCATTAGTCGAATTAAATTTATCCAAGAACTTCATTACAGAAGTAGTGAGTGATAATTTTTTAAATAATAATTTATTACTATTTATTCTCTTTTATAAAAAAAATTAAAACTTTGATTATATTTAATATTAATGTATGATTTCATGAAATTTTACAGAGCGAGGTTGATATTTTACCTCGGTTACAAAGGCTCTTTCTTTCTCAAAATTCTATTGAAAGGTAAGTATTTTACTTTTAAAAAAATTCTTTGTCAAATCTTATGTTAATGGGAAAAAAGTCAAAAATTAATTATAAATATTTTATATTCTATTTAAATTGAAATTGTGTGGTTTTCATTGATGAAAATTTTTGCTTTGTATAATAAAGGAGGTTTATACTGTTACCTTCTAAAAACCAAATAAAATGTCTTGTGTGTGAACTGCTTTTAGGTTCGAAGATATGTATTGTGTGAGCAACATTCCGTTACTTTGTGATTTAACTTTAGAAGGCTGTCCTTTAACTGCATTTCCAAATTATCGACATCTCATCTTGTATAATATACCCCAATTGAAAGTGCTGGATTCAAGACGAGCTTTGGTATAACACCCTCACTTACTAATATTTTGTTATTTTAACCTCATGCAGAATTATCATGAATGAAAAGATTATAATAACTGTTGATAAGTCAAATTCTAAATTTAAGTATTTTTTTTTTTCCTATCAATAGATATATATATATATTGAAGAATTTTTGCACATCAACTAAAAAGTTTTTGTATAAGATTTTTTTTTTTTTTGGATGGCACAAATTAATAAACTATTTAGTTTTTATTATTTTTTATATAAAATAATGAAGATTCAAAAACCTGTTAAATCATGAAAATCTTCTGTTTTAGTGTTTTTTGTAATTTTCTTTTCATTTTATTTCCTTTATATAGATAAAATCTTTTTCTTCATAATCATTTTCATTTTACATTGCTAATTGTAAGATTTCATTCTTGTAGATATTGAAATTTCTAGTTACAGGTTATTGTAATAAAAATAATAGTTGATAAAAGTAAAATATGATATAAATTTATTATTAATATAATGGCTTCATATTTTATCCATATTCACTAATCTTTTTGACACTGTTTGATGAAGTGGACTTTAATGAAATTTAAAACTTCCAAAATCATGACAGTTGTTTCTTATGTATTTCAGAAAACTTGAAACATTATTTTTTTAATAAATAAAATATTTACCTTTCTAAATAATGATAGCCTAAAATGCATGGTAATTCTGCATTGCATGTTATATAAATGAATTTTCTGCTTTGATTAATAATTTATTTACCATTAATCTATTAACTTACACATTTAACATGAAGCAATTTCTGATTCTGTTCATTTGTACTGCACCATGACTGTCACCTCATAATTTTATTACCTGTATTTATTGATGATTTAACATTTTTTTATTTAGTTCTAATATTATGGTATATAAAACTTAGTATTGTGATTAAACCAATTAATTATATTATAAAGAAATGAGATATTCATAAAGCACTTCCTATTAACATAAAACCAACAGACTGTTTGTTTTATGTTAGTAAGTTTTACTAAAAATGCATTTTACTTGATAAAACTTCTATTTGTTGGTCATGTATACAAATACATATTTATCACTATGAAGGCTGTGGTTGAAAATAAATGTAACTTTTATTAAAAGTTAACTTAATTATTAACTTAAACTTTTCTTTTGAAAGGTCAGTATAATTATTAAAGTAAAGTTTTCAATTAAAATTCTTTATCATTTAAAGGATGAAGAACGACGCACAGCACATTCCTTAATGAGGAAGGAAGAGCAAAAGAGACAAGAGGGCATTCGATTGGCAAAAGTCAAAGTAAGGTTTGATTTTAAAATTCTTTTTTTCTGCTTTATTTAAAAATTATTTTTAAAAAAATAAATTTTAAAATATCATGCATAATACTTAAAGAAACTAAGGGTAGCTAACTCTCAGTTGATTCCAATCTACCAGGATATCTTGTGTCATTTTTGTCCTGAAATTTTGTAAAATATTAATAATAAATTTTTCTTGCTATATTTAATAATGTATTTTGCATCAACTTAAGTGGTAACCCAAACTTCAAACAATTTTCACATCAAGTCTTCCCACTATAACCTATTTCTATAAATTTGCATTTTAGGAAGCCAAAGTGAAAGCTATAGCCACAGCTCGACAGTTGTGGGAAACTTCGTGCAAAGAACCATCTTCTCAGACACCCCAAGAAACATCTTCAGTTTCATCTATTGCTTCTGCAGTTCCTTTGCACTTACTTGCCTCAAGATATAGCCGTTCATTTAGTGAAGAAGAAGAGGATATGTTTTGTTCATGTTGGTAAGTATTGTCTTTATGAATTGAAATGAACATGAAGTTGTATTCTGTTTTGTTTGTTAGAAGAAATATTATATGTGTGTAAAAGCATTTATTACAATATACTATGTTGCATTGAACATGCTTCTAACAAGGTTTTTGATTTTATGTTTGGTGACAGAGTTAGCAATATACTTTTTACTATATTTCACCTCTCTTTTAGAAAATTTGAGATCTTCTGAGAGTGTATAAAAGCATTATTGTGATTTCCAATCAGTCAGCAACTATTTTGTTTTTGTTGAGTTTGTGTGACTTGAAATCATCAGTGTTTTGGTCAAAGTCAAAATTACTGAATCTAGATAAACAATTATTTAATTTGTGGCGTAGCCTTTTACATTTTCCCTTTGCTCTATGAATTCGAGCTACAGTAGTCTCACGAAGACAAGATTGTTTTTGCTTTTATCAGCTATAAATATTTGTAAATAAATTTCTGCTTCTGCCATCTTGAAATCCATTCAATCTATGAACTCATCCAATTATAACAGTAAATATTTAATTGCTGAATAGTTTCACTGTTAATTTTTGAGGTATTTGTGTAATGGTTTTATTTATTTGATCAGTGTGTAATTTTAAAATGTCTCTTTAAAAAATTCAATTTTTAATTAAATTAATTTTTAATTTATTTAATTAATTTTTTATTTTATTTTAATGTATGTTAATAAAATAATTTTTGAAAATATCTTTTGCATGTACCATAACAGTTATTTTTGATTTTTATATATATATATATTTTATTAGTCTTTTCATACCAACAATTCTATAAAAGCTTGTCACTCACCTCCTTTCAACTTTTAGAAAATATTTATTTATTTTATCAGTGGAGGTCAAGGTATTGACTGCAATGAGTGTGATAGTGGGAAAACTAGAATTATTTCAAATGGAATTATGCAAAAATCAAAGAAACCAAAATCAAGGTCTCAGAAACGAAGCCAAGATATGAAAAAGTAAGTATGATTTTTTTTCTGCTATTCAAGTCATTCATCTGGAATAAATATTTTATTATAATATTACCTAAATGCAAAATAAAATAATTATATTTATCAATTAGAATATTCTGGTCTATACATATTAAAAAATTTCTGTAATTTATTGTAGTTCCATTTTTATTATTTTTGCTTGCCTTTTAACAGATAATTCTTTTTAAGAATAATATGTCTTGACTTATCTTCATTGGTTAATTATCTGTACATTGAAATAGAAATATACTGAAATTTTTTTCATGAGTACTGTTCTTTATTTGATCAATAACTTAATGACTGTAATTACTTAAATAAAATAATGTTTTTAATTGAGAACCTTTTAATGGTAAAGCAAATTATGTAATTAATGAACTTCCTAATTAATATTAAATAAAAGAATTTTAATATATTTATTTGACACTCTGTAGTTTGAAAAGCATATAAGAAATTTTTCTTTTGGTTTGAATTGTTAGGGAAAAAAGTTTTTCTCTAATCGTTTTATGTTTCTTTTTCCAGAATTGGTTGCTATACATTCATTTTATGATTGTTTGACTAAATAAAAAAAAAGGAGTTGTGAAGATATTAATGAAATTATTTTTTATTAAATTTGTTCATTGAAATTTTTTATGTTTTTAGTCTTATTTTGAAGAATTTCTAATGCAAGACTTCATTTATCGGACTTGATATTGTATATACCTACATAAGTATTTTAATGTCCTATTTATCCAGTATATTATTTATAATATACTGCCCCCCCCCCCAAAAAAAAAGGTTAAGGTACTCCATATCTGTTTAAGCTCATCATTAAAAAAAAAAAAAGCAGTAACATTAAATTTTACAGTTTATATGCATGATAATAATGAACTTTTGTAAAATTTATACAAAAACAACAGCTGCCATTATTATTTTAAAGAATTGAATACATATATGTAGAAGTGTGAGAAAATTTGTAACAACCTAATTTGTAATTTCATGTGTAAATTTGCATGTTTATTGATTATCAATCATTATTAACAGTTTTTTTTTGGCAATATTCAGGAGAATCTACCAATATATAATATATATGCTTGCTCAATTTATTAATTTGGTGGTCAATTGAATGGATGGAAATGAGGTTGTCACATGCTGATGCTGCAAGATGTCTTTGTATTTCATATTATGGTCAAGTGATTATGAGATCAGTTTCCTTCTGAGGATTCTCTGTATAGAAGACATGCTTCAGGAAACCACACTGCAACATGTATGGGAAACTGTTATTTAGCTCTTTCGACCCAAAGAAAGAGAAATGCTACTGTGTCTCGGCTTATGGCAGATCATTTTGTATCATCAGGAACAAGTATCTCCACTACTACAGTGCAAAGACGCCTTCACAATACAGGTCTGTTTACAATGCCCAGTTGTCCCTTAAAGTCAGGACATAGATTTCCCCGTTTACATTGGGAAAGAGAACATGTCTTCTGGACCAGTCAGAAATGGGCTTTCGTACTCTTCACAAATAAGTCCAAGTTCACATGGTAGAGTGATTCAGTGTTGTCAGGTGATCTGAAGGAAACAGTGCTCCAGATACAACCAATTCAACAATGTTGAAAGCCTCAGTTACAGAGATGTGTGATATATGATTTGGTAGGGATCTCTCTTGGTCATCAGACTGATCTGCATGTGTTCCATGGAGGAACTTTGAACAGTGTCAGATATTAAGATGAAATCCTTGATTCATATGTCTGCTCAATATGCCACTGTTATTGGTAGGCTTATTGAGGACTGTCTTCAGAGTCACAGCAAGGTGGAAATGGAATATCCAGTTTGATCCTCAGACTTGAGTCCAATAGAGCATCTTTTGCACTACCTTGGGAAACAAATTACTGCTTACTCTAAAGTTATTAGATAAGTTGGTACATGGACTATTCCATGTCTGTTCTTCACTTCCCATTTTACTGTGTGACAACTAAATTTTCAGCATGGAAAGTCGATGCCATCAATGCATTGCAGCTAGAGGTGGACCCATTCCATATTAGAATCCATTTTTGTAACGTTTCCATGTCATTTTTCCATATAAAATTGTGATGTTTGCTTCAAGAATGGAGTTTCTATCAATTGTGCTTTTTTTTTTGTTGTTGTTGTTGTTATCTTGTTTGTATTGAAATTAAGAAAATTTCTATGTTTCATTCTTTAAAGAATGGTTAGTATACATTTCCTCCAAATTTCTTGTTTTTGTTCCATTCATTCTTAAATTAAGACAGGTTGTATCTTAACATTTGGCAGCCAATGTTATTACCAATAATAATATTACTCTAGTCCAATTAATTCCTTGAATCATTAATATTTTTTAATGTATTAAAATTTAGCATAATCTGTAATTGTGTTAAGCTGCAGTTTATTTATTTTCAGTAAAAAAATACGACCTTCTTTATCCTTGGATCTGGAAATTGCAGATTCCAAATTGACATACTTGGCAGAAGTTGAATTTGGAAATTTGCAACTGTATGGTCCTGGGGCTGTTGCAGCTACTATAAGTCATGCTTGGGCCCCCCAAACTGTTTCTCTTATACACACAGTGTCCTTCCATTTTGTTGTTTTTGATGACATTGTTTATCTGCTAGGAAAATTAAAGACTCAATTCCCAAATATTGAAGTATGTATTATTTTATTAATTCTAAAATTTATTTTGCTAAAATATTTTTAGAAATTACTAATTTTTTGATATTATCTCTTAATAACTGTTTTAGAACCAACTCATAAGTTGTATTTATTATTTATGTTACCATTGATTATTATTCAGCTTATTAGCTCTAATATTATAAGTATTACAGAAAGCAAAGTCAAAAATGATTGCCCAAATATTGCTTAGTATAAAACATTTTAACTGAAAATTAAATATGATTATTTTAAAAGATGTAATTATTTAATGAAATACTGCAAGTTAATTTTACAGTTAATTCTAAAATTGTTGCATGAAAATAACTGCTTGGTTTTATTTTAAACAAAAATGCATTTCTTTACTATAATTTTGCAAATCAATGTAATTATTGTGATATAACAATAATAAAATAAATATTTTTTAAGTTTAGTTCATTCAAAATATGTGTGATGCTAATGTATGAATAAAATATTGACGTTCTTATTATTTATATATTTATATAGGCAGCATCATTTGAATGTGCTTGTTTGGAATCTCTAGCACAGCTGAATGCCTTAGGACAAATCCCAGGTCTCAAAAACTTAACAATCGAGACTGAAGGTAATCCTATATTGCAATTATCACTTTGGAGAATGTATGCAGTCTATAGGCTTAGCCCTACCATTGAGCAAATAAATGGATCAATGGCAAGTAATACACTCTGCTTATTTATTTATCCATTACTTTAATTAACTTGTCACTATTATATACAAAATTTCATGTTTATAATTTCTAAACTCAGTGTTTCAAAATAACAACTATCTTAATCCTATCCTTTATTGAATAAATAAGAGAATCTGAAATACTTATCCTTGTATTGGCTATTGCTTTATAAAGATTTAATGAATGTAATGAACATTGAATGTATATTAAAGGTTCTATGTTTCCATTTGTTTCATTGCTTGTTAAGAAAAATGTAAAACATGGAGGTATGGTTTGCTTTTGCTTTTTGTATAATTAATGTTTTTGTTTTTTTCCACTATTTTGTAAATTTGCAGTTCTAAATTATCGATTTATTTCTTATAAAATGATACAATATTGTAAATAAAGATTCACAGTTTTGAAAATAATTGTAAATTTCAATTCTGATGATATTAGTAACAACTGTAGATATCTAAATTTCTAATATATGTTTAATTTGGAACAAATTTAAAGAATAAAATTTATTCTTAATTTAGAATTTAGTTTTGAATTTCAAATGTTATATAAAATCGTATGAGTATTGGGACTGGGAGAATCTAAATATTAAATAAATTACTAAACATTATTAATATTTTTACATATGTTGATTCTTCTGTATTTCTCATGATTAATTATTTCCTATATTCTCCTGCAAAATAAAGTATAAAGGAACCTTAATTAAGTTTAGGCTGTAATTTTAAAAATAAAATTATAGATTCCTTGACTAGCCAAAAATACCATTCAGTCTTTACACTGAGCTTCATTAAACCGGTTTTAATATTTAGTGAACAGATTTTGTTCTTAATTGTGAATATATTTTAAATTTCATTTTAATGAACAGATTTATATATATGTAATGTATACAAATATATGTAAGAGTTCATAAACCTTAATATCTTGTTAATCTCAAGAAGCCAGTTAAATACTTTTTTACCTTTATGATATAATTTTACTTGTTAATAATCTTTAACTTAATAATGATGAATTTTAGAATGTTTACTTCTGAATCTTCTTTTATTCTGATTTCATCTGCACTTCTAATAACGGTGCAATTCAAGAATGTGTTCCTATTTTATGATGCGATTTCACCTGAACTTCTTATAATTATTTTCAATCATCAATTATTAACAGTTACTTTTTTCATTATTATTATTTTGTTAAATCTGTTGAATGCTTATACTAGAGAAGCAGACTTATTTATTATGAGGGAAAAAAATGCTGTTTTGGTCAAAGATAAAAATTAAAAAATAACTTTTTGTTAAGAGGGGCAGTATTCCTTACATTGCAAACTTAATGCAAAATATATATCATAACTAATTAAAAATATATAGTTGATCATTCTATTTACACAAATAGTAATAAATTTAGTAAAAACTTAGTGGTCTACTGATAGGAAAAAAGTACCATAAAAAATTATTTAAATTTTTTAAAAGTTCAGATTTTGAAAATAATTTGTTTTTGATATATTTATATATTGTACTCAAAATTTTATTATTTTTTATGCATAGAAAATGAAATATTTTCTTTTATAATATCATAATTTCTTTAATTATAGATTAATATAAAATTTTTACTTTTTAGGTGACTGAATTGGAGCGAAATAAGGCGGAAGATATATTTGGTGGCCTTGGCTTTGCTGCATCTTTATTACTGCCCAAGTATAGATTATCTTCTTTATTAAATAGTCCAAGGTAAGTCTTTCTGTAGATATTTTCAGGGTATAGGGTTATAAAATTTGATAAAATATAAAAAACATTATTTTCAAAGTTGATCCTGTAACATTTATAGAACTTTTTTCATGTTTTGTTGAATTTTTTTTTCTATTGATTTTCTTTGGCTATTCAATTATATAAACAAATTTTGAATGTTTAACTGTGATTTACTTTACTAGTATATCTATATTTCTTGTTTAATGTATAGAAGATACAAAACTTGGATTTTCTAACATTATCTTTTTAAAAGAATGTAACAAAAGCCTTTTATTGAAACATAGATTTTTTTTTCCGTCTGAGAAATGTAAATAATATGCTAATATATAAAATATAGGCTTAAAATTCTACAAAATTAGAATACACTTTTATATTATATTAAAGAAATATAATATTTTTTAAATTTAAATGTATACTTTTTCTATTTAATAAGCAAATTATGTGAGAAAAGATATCAGTAATATCTTATCTTTTTAATATAAGAGAAATGACCTTCTCTAGAGTTTCATATATTTCAGATAATTTTTCAATGATTAAAATTCACATAAATGTATATTTAAAAATTTATTCTTTATGGACAAAATTGAAATTCTATACAAAAATGATCAAAGTTAGAGAATTTTTCTATTAAAATTATAATATAAAAGGATATTCTTTATGGTTGAGTGTCTAAAGTTCTAATTCTGTCTAAAAAAATTTAAGATTTTTTTTTTTTTACTTAAATAGAGTAAAACAAATGTTTTTGAAAGAAAAAGGTTATTCACCAAACAGTTTACAAAGGCAACCAGACTCGCAAGTGGCAATTGAAGTGATGAAAGCAACATTTACTTATAACCCAGATTTTGAGGTATATATTCATTCCATTGTATTAAGCTTTAATTTATTTTTATTTCTTATATTTAACAAAATTTTGAGGCCTTTATATACAATTGGACCTCAATATATCAAACTTGAAGATCCTTTGAAAATACTTTTGTTATATAAAAATTTCAGTAATTATTTATTTAAAAAAAATTTCATTATTTTTTTCTTTAAAAAATTGTATAATTAATTTGACTTTAATTAGCATCACATTTTTATTAGTGTGTGAATAACAATGATTTTTCAAAATTGCTAATATTAGTATTTGTCAATTTCGTACATTTTTTTTTAATCCCTTTTCTGTTATTTGTTATACTTGAAGATTTCCTTTCCAAGATTCTGAGCCAACCTTTAAATAATCTAAAGTCAGATTGAATTTGAAGTAAAAACCTTGTAGGAAAGAGATTTGTAGAATAGAAGTTAATTTACAACTCGATGCAAATAGATGTCTTCCAGGTTTGCAGGATAATTCATGTTGCTCTTTATTGCAACCTGAATCAATGAAACAATGTTTTAAATTGAAATTTACATTTCCTTCTAGTAATCAATCATGAGATTTGTCTACAATAGGTATAAAAAAATGTTTATTGATAATAAGAAACTGTTTTTCTGTTACAAATCCAAGATTTCTAAAAGGAATTCTTTGTGTAGAAATTTTTAATATATAGAAGTTCTATACATAGAAATGACTGCATTGGTTTAATTGCTAAGAAGTATACCTGCAAAATTATTGTAAGATAATTAATGCATTTTTGTAAAATATACACTGTAAATTTCCTTTATCTTCTAATTCAAAAGTTGACAAGGTCTGCATTAAGATGACTGCCTATATTCAAAGGCCTGTTTTGTTTTGTTTTGTTTGGTGTTTTTAATTAAATAATATATAAAAATAATAAAAATCTTTTTTTAAAAAATTCTGTACAAAACCTTTTTTTTTAATTGGCAAATTTGAAGTGAATTTTACCAAAATTTGACTGAAATGGCTAACATTTTATATAAAATTCTAATAGGATAATCATAAATTTCTTTACACGCTAAGTACATAGCACATTTTTTTTTAAATGAACTAAAATCTAAGAGATGGACTAAAATGCAAAAATGTTGTAAAAGTTTATATGTTACAATATAGACATTTTTTCAAATTTTCACTTATTCTCTTATAAAAAAGGCTATGAATAAAGTATGCCCTGTACATCAAAAATTTTAGTTCAATTCACTAAAAATGATATATGAAACATTCTTTGAGAATTTCATTAACAAATTTTAATTAGTGTTGGAGATATCATGTTAATGGTTGATAATTAATTTCAAAAAGATTATTTTGAGAAAAATGCATTTCAAGTTTATAGTTACTATTAAAAAATATTTCTTTAGAAAATAATCTAAGTGTCTTTTTGAATTGCTGATGCATTCATAATCAAAATGCTTACGCTCTAGACTTATTTGCATATAACTGCTAATATTCACTTGCAACTTATTTAGAACACTCATTATGCCAGCCCCATCTTCATTAAACTGAAAAATAGCTAAAAGAAATGTTGTTCCTGAACGATATTTCAAAGTAAACGCAATGAAAACTTTTATCTTCTTGTAGTACTGGGGGTTAGATTTTTGGCTTCAGAACAGGAGAGTTACAAGTTCTAATCCTGATTTTACTGTAAACAGGTCTGATTCAAACTAAAACTGTTTAGTGAAATCCCCTCCCATTGGTGTGGTGGGGCAGTTTAAAAAATTAGGTATCAGTTCATGTGCCATCTTTATCATCTGACCAAAGTTCAAAATTGTGCAGTTCATCCCAATATCCTTACTGTTTTGTTATAACAGGATGCTAATATAACTAAACACTTGGCGTTTTACATCATTCTATATAAGAGATGCATTAGCAACTTTTGATCACACTTTCATGTATACTGGTTTTATAATATTTTGTATAAGTCAGTGTCTTTTTTTCAATAAATGCTTTACCCTGTGCCTTGTCTTTTGATATTTACACCATCTGTTGGCTGTTGATAAACAGTGCCCATGTATAAAATGTTTAGTGCTTGAAAAGCAGTGATAAAAAGTTGCAAAGACTCCTGACTGTATATTTTTAAGGTTATCAGGATTACTATGAATTATAACCTCATCATAGTTTTGTGATTAGTTGTTGAGATTTTTTTTAACGTCTTTTCCCCCCAGTTTCTTTGATTTTAATTTTTGAAAGAAATTTACATGAAATGAAAAATACAAAGTGAACATATGCTCAAAAGAATGAAGATATTGTCAATTAATATCCAGAAATTTAAAAAAATACATTCAAAAAGTTATGGCTGTGTATTAAAAACATTATTTGTGGATTAAAATTTTTAAAAAATGGTAATAAATAAATTAAAACTGGATTTTACTGCAATTTTCAGCTGTAGACTGAGACATCCTGTTAATTTAGCTGTAAGCAGCAATTTTTAATCATCATATTTCATCTTAGATGACATAATATGAAAAGAAAAACCGTTTTGGACAGAAAAACGTTTAAATAAAAATATTTTTGCAAAAAAAAAAAAAAAAAAATGTTTATTTTACATGATAGAAAAATGCATTTTTGATATAGACAGTCAATCACTTTAAATTTTTATTATATCATTCCTCAAGTATTGCTGATTACAAATTTTCTATAGCAATTTATTTTTACAAATTTTAAATGCATGAAATTTCATTTTTACCATCAGTTCGCTACAAAATGCCTTATTAGTGTTTTTCCATAATAAAATATTATTTCATATTAAGATCTCAGAAGATCACCTATAAAGGAATAATGTGATTACTTTCTGTAAGCTTTATAATATTTCATTTGTTCTTACCTAAAGTTATGCCAAGACTACTTGCTGAAAACTTAAATACAATATAACATCTATATAAGATTTTTTTTTCTACTACTATATAGGATTTGGATATAGATGGTATGTTATTCATAAAATTTAATTTTTCTTACTTTGATAAAATTGTTCACTGTCTTTCCCAACTATAATTAGTTACTTAAAATTTCAAATAAGATTTCTTGAAATCAAGTTAATAATCATATTTTTGTTCTAAAATGAGTTTCAAAAACAAATATACAAGTTTAAATTAATGAGTTTTTCTTTCAGTTTGTATTATATTTTAATTTCAAATGTTGTTCATTCATCCTTTTTTATACTACAGCATACCTTGTATGTCAATTGAATTTTTATTAATTTCAGTTCTCTCTACCTGGATGCAAAACAACGGCGACAAAAATCATTGAGAAAAACATCGATTGTGTTCAAGAAATCATGAAGAAACGTTTAGTCTTTCAGCGGCTTTGGCCGTCCATGTTTTTAGGAATAGTCAATGATGCTTTAGAAGATTATATTGATCTTAATCGCCATATGAAACTGTCCATGCAAAGCTTGCTTAAAAAGTGCAAATCTCTAGAAGAAAATCTTGATTAAGTTTTAATTAATCTTTTTGCTAAAACAATGTTTTGCGAATCATCTGATTCAATTTGTTTACCTTTTCATATAAAAAAATTTTCAATTTGAATTTTTTTTAGACAATCAAAGTTCTATCTAGATAAACACTGACTTCTACTATTTCGGGTATCACTTTAAATCTTGTTAAATATGAATTTTGTTCTAAATAAAGCTTATCTATTTATCCCAGTTTTGTTTTATTGACTTAGATGTTTGGTTTTATTACAAAGCATTTTGAAATTCTCTGAATCAATGTCTTTTCAGGTTTAATACTTATAAAAAATGTAAGGGAGGACCAGTTTATGGCAGCATTCAGAATAAAATAAGAAAATAAGAAAATAATAATGTTTATTTCTTTTTAATGTTAATCATTTGTGAATTAAAAAAATTTTCAGTGTATGTGTGTTGAAAAACAAATGGGGCCTTAAATTCTTAACTTATAATTACTAATAATAACACAGGTTTGAAATTTTTAAAAATTCTTCATGGTTTTATTTAAATGACTTTAATTTCATGATATGCTTGAAAAAGAAATGACCTCATTTTTCTCATCCACCATTTACACTTTTCGAGCAAATTTAAATTAAATTATTTTGTAAATAATGTAACAGTAATAAAAAAAAATGTAGTTTTATTTTGATAAAAAATTAACAAATACAAAAATTTAAAAATCAAATCTTCATTTCAGTTGATGATCTGTATTCACTGCCTATGGCTTGTTTTTCTTTTCTCTTTCATGCTTCTTCTAGTACATTTTCATCTCTTTTTATTCTTAACAATGTCTCATTTAAGCATCTAGCAGCAGTCTGCTGTAATAGTAGCTATCCATCTTCTTTGGTAATATCTTTTAATGCCCTTTATTTTCTACCAAAATTCTTCCTCTTAGCTTCTGTCTAAAGACTCCTATGTTCTGAAAAATACACTTCATGAAAATTAACTTTCTAGCTCCTCTTGTTCATTTAAAAGCTGTCAGTATCCAACTAGATATGTTTTTGTAAAGCAATTTCCAAACTTTCTGCACTTTTTTCCTTGATTCCTTTCAATTTCATTCATAAGGCTTGTAAATAATACAATTTAAAGTATCCTTATGTAAGATACTACAAATATTCTCTTTTAGTTAGCTTTTGGATACTTTTATAAACATAAAGCGAAGGTATTTGAAACATTTTCCAAAATCAACTGAAACAGTTTCAATATGATGAATAGTAACATTTTACCATTAAAAATACAACTTTTATAAATATTTTTTTCTACCAAGCATTAGTATGTCATGAAGTAACTAATAAATTTTCTTCCAGCCAAATTATCTTGATTGGTTGTCTTAATAAGCAAATGAAGCCTGGATAAAACTTAGAAATCTTCACAGAGAAAATTTATCCATCATCTTTTATTTTTAGATGGTTTTGAGGTGAATATTTTCTTCAAAATTTAGTAAATTTCCAATAAAAATTAGACTAATTTATTGCTACTAAGTGGTAGGATTGCCTTGAAGCTATATATATGCAATATGAGGAAATGGAATCGTGTTCATTTCTAAATTAGACCTAGTGCATTATTGCAATATTCTCATTTAAAAAAAAAATTGCGTATGTCATCAAATTTATGTTCTTAATAGTGAAAAAAAAATTTATGAAATTTTTAAACTTCGACCTATGTCAAATTTTTTTATCAGAGTTATGAGTACACTGAATATATAAATCTTATTTTAAAAGTGAATTCACTAAATACATGGGAATAGAAGTAGTCCCATAATGAATTTAAAACCTTTGAAGTAACACAGCAACAACGTGTTTCTTTTGGCTTTCATCTCAAGTTATAGAAAGATTTTTGAGATTGCATTGTTTGCACGGCCGCGGTGGCCGAGTGGTAAGGTCTCGGCTATGGTACTGGGGAGTTTTATGCTCGAGACCCGATTCCACCGAAGAACCATCGTGTAAGCAGGTCTGGTGCACGCTAAGTCCATCAGGACCAAACCTCCTCCTGCTAC
>JAPMOR010107054.1:251129-272096 GCA_026543865.1 Argiope aurantia
GGCAATCGTAGAGCTTTTGATGATGCTTCAATCCAAACACGATTTTTGAGTAGATCATTTTGTTCATCTCAACTCAACTAAAAGGCCAGAATCTCCGGGCACGCCTTATAAATAGTGTGAAAAACTAGGTCAGAAACCGTGTGCAAAAACGAGGGTGACGTGCACAAAAGAGGAGTGCAGTGTGCAACTCATTAAAGCATTCCAAACATCACGTGTTTTGTCTAATTGAAAAATTGTTAATTGTGCAAAACGTCATTTATGCAAAGTATAAGATTCGAAAAAGCAAACAACATCATGTGGCCATCTTTGGTCACATTTTTCAAAAGTTCAATATCGATTAAAATGGAATACAAAAAGGCAGATTTGAAACTTCTTGGTAAGGCAAACAGTGTTAAGAGTACCGGCTTTAAATCATATTCAATATTAATTTCATAAAAAATATAAAAACATTTCCTTTTCAATTCGAGTATAATATTTTACAATTAAATATAGTATATCCATTTTTGGTCAGAACTTTTCATGCCTAAAAAAATTAATAGAGGTAAGTATAATATTTGCAAAAATCCTCCCATTGGAATTTTAATGAATAATAATCTAACATAACATGAAACAACAAAAGTGTGAAGCTTGTTTTTCTTCTGAAATTCGAAAATAGTTTATATATAAAATGCTAGAATTACATTTATCTCTCCCTGGTAAATACATACTGAATATGATATAATTTTGATTTATAATATGCACATAAAGATGGTTTTATCTTATATTTAATTATCAAAATATGAAGATAATAATGAGTGCTCTTTAAATCAAGTTTGAAATTAACGTTTGATAAAAATTTCTTTTTAAAAATATTTATTGAAATATCTCCAATTATTAAAATAATAACTCCTGAACAAAAATGGATGTACTATATTTACTTTTAGTTTGTTATACTCAATCTGAATTATAACCATTCAGATTTTTAAAGCAATACATATTTTCTTTTTTGTTTCAGCCTTGACAACAAAATGTAAAGAATATATATATGTATTTTCACATGTATAATGCTGAACCACACACAGTACAGTTACATATAGTGCTAAACAAAGACAAAACTGTAACAAAATAAAATGATAAAAAGCACATTCTGCCAGTAAATGATTGATGAATCAATTGTTTTGTCATAAGAATTTGCAAAATTCTGCAGCCAATTTGTCAGTTTCCATCTACAAAATAATGAACGATAAATCAATTTGTAACAAATTCCATAAGATTAAAACATTCTTTTCTCTTTGGATAAACAATTTATAAATATGGAATGATGGAAATATATATTAATAAAAATTCATTATTAAAATTATTCCAATAGAAACTGTATGACTTAAATAAGCTGGCTTTAGCATCCAATGAACTTAATAATTTGATAAATAATTGATAAAATTCAAATATGAATGAGTAAAAATTATGAGGATGGAGTTAATGGTTTATGGATAAATATGGATAAAAGTATATAAACAACAGACAAAATTCGTAAAATTACAGAATGCACAAAAAAAAAATGTAATCCAAAAAAATATGAAAAAAATTTCCAAAACATTTGCAAGCTGGTGAAATGAAATAAAGCATTTTATTTAAGAATTAAGCAGAATCATTGAGCTAAATTTAATTTTAATTTTTTAAAAAATATTAAATTAGATTAATCAAAAGCATAATACTGCTATTTAATTCTGAGTTTAAATTTTTTAATTGAATTTCTTTTATTAAAATAGGGAATGTTTATTTTGCATCATAATGGTAATAATTTAGAGTGTTTTTCAAGTTTTACATTAAATTCAAATAATAATATTCAATCAAAAATAACTTTGAAACTGAATAGGTTATTATTTGCTGAAAACTGTCTTCAGTTAAAAAAAAATGATTTTCTTTTTACTTGCAAGTAGCAATATTAACATAAAAAATAGATTTCATGCCTAACGTCTTAGAAACGTCTTCTAAAATCAATACATATAATTAGTAGTGATTTGTACCAAAAATATTTTTAAAGATTTTATAAATGCAAATAATATGTTCTTTAAAAAAAACTACATATGAAAGTAATGATGAAAGTGGTAAATCTTAAAAGAAAAAAAAACTTTTTGGCAACATATCATGCATCTTGATATACTCTGACATAATGGTTTCACAACTTCTTTTCAACACTGGCTTGGCATAGCATATCCTGGAAAAAAAAATAATCCAAGATCATCATTTTTTAAGAATCAAGCACACTGATTTCAAAAATAAGTTGTTGTTTTTTTTCCCCATAACATCAATAGTCCAGTTTGCTGATTTAAATCAGGTTTACTTTGTTTTTCTTGCATTAATTAAAAGTAATTCTTTTATTTTTACAATGTTCAAAATTTTCTATCATTATTTAAAATACCATTTATAAAAATAGATTATAAAATGATCTATTTTTACATTAAAAAATTAGTAACATATTAATTTAAAATATCTGTAAGTTGTTGATTTAAATATTTTTTTTAAAAAAATGCATCAGTATTTATAATTATTTTTCTTTTATAATTAAATTATAATTCAAGTATTAAGGGATAAAAATTTTATTTTTGCATACAAAAATTCAATAATATTTTAATTAAAACATCCTTAAATTGTTAAGTAATTTTGAATATTTTTTTAAAGTGCATGTAAATTTATGATTCTTATTATTCAAAAAAAAAATAATAAATTATAATTTAAGAATTAGAAGAATCAACATTTATTTTTGCTTAAAAAAATGAAAAACACATAAATTAAAACTACTTATAAATTATTAATTTTAAATAATTTTGAAAGAAAAAAAAATAAAAAAACTCAATATTCATGAAATCAAGGATTGGTCCTTAAGTCAATGCCTTATTGAATATACTGCCCAAATGCTGAATGCCAGTAACACATTCTTTGCATATAAGGTATACTAAAGATTTGAGGGTCATTTTCTCAACATTTGCTGGCTATTGCACTTGAATATCCTAATGAACATGCTAAAGGTATGCTACAATTATATTAAATCTTTTCTCAAATTTAATTTTCCAACCTATGC
The DNA here is from genome assembly GCA_026543865.1 of Argiope aurantia. NCBI lineage: Eukaryota > Metazoa > Arthropoda > Arachnida > Araneae > Araneidae > Argiope > Argiope aurantia. The sequence goes on from JAPMOR010107054.1 coordinate 254,191, forward strand.
CTCCCTTTGTTGGTTTCATTTTCAAAAATTTCACTTCTGGTTTATAATATTGCCAAAAACTTTCTTCTAATTACCATAGCAACAAAAGTTAACCTTTTGGGAGAGATCTTAAATACATTGACTTTAAAACAAAATTATAAAGAAATTTGAAATTTATTTCATAAAAACATTAATTTTGGGGGTGTACAAACCATAAGTATAAAATTTGATATTCTGAGAAAATTTTTATCTGTAAAGATAGATTTTTTTTTCTTTAGTGCTTTCTTTTAAATCTTTACAATATTCACTAGTTTCTTTTTATATTTTAATTGACATTTATAACAACATGCACAAAGCATATGTTTCATTTTCAATTTCACTGTTTCATTCACAGGTTAATATTAAAATATTTATGGTAAAAAAGGAACTAAAAATTGGAAATGTTGCAATAAAATAGTTAATTATAAATCAGTCAAAAATGTTTATATATACACTTGTGCTAGCGATAAAAAAATAGAGCCAAACACATGCATCACATTCGAGACTAAAATAAAGCAAGAAATAAAATTATAATGCAATTACATCAATTTAAATGAAGCTGTATAATAAGTTGACTTAATTAAATAGAGTTGAACCAAACCATAGAGTTGAAATATTATTCAGTAATAACATCAAAATCATTATGCGATTCATTTTATGAAATTTTAATTTGAATTAAAATGAACATAAATACCCTATTAGCACAAAATACCCTACAACATCATGGAGATATCACATAATATCTCATGCTAATAGGATAGAATGTGTTTATTGTCCATACCTCTGGAATGATACCACGCTATCCTTAGAAACTTTGCATCCATTTGCATAATTAAAGAGCACCATGATTTGAATACGTTTTAAAATTTCATGGTTAAAAATGACAAATAATCTGCTGTTAAAATGCAATAGTGAAGTTATAAAAACTAAAATCAGTGATATGACAGCTCATATGGGCCAAGGCCTACAGTGCCCATATCTGCTTTCTTGATTGAGGGCCTGGGGTGCAAGGCATATGTCCCGGTTAGGTGGTCAGCCTAAAGCAGTACCCCCAGTTTTTAGTTCCCAAGCATGTTTGGTCCTCAGTTTATTGACCCAGTGAAGGGATGAAAGGCTGAGTCGACCTTGCATAGCCTGAGGATCGAATCTGACCTGTGTATTGTGAGTGCAAGGCACTACCACTAGGCCACCGGGCTTCGAATTAAGTTATAGCAAATGCAGATTTTAACTGCAAGTCACATAATTTTATCTTGCCCTACTCCAGAGAAGTGTTATAATCTCTTTAGAATTTATTTTTACTCTATGGAACTTGCAAAAGAACCTCATTCTCTTTATATAGTTGCTTTAGAAATACAGTATTTTACATAATAAATAAATTTTTTCATGCCTTTTTCTTTATCCTACATTAAAGAATACAAATTCATTATGCTTTAAAATTAATTTCATAAATTAAATGACAATAAAATTTTTTATTCTAAATTTAGTTAACATGCCATGCATTTTTTAAAAACTAAAATTACAGTCTGCAGATACAGTTTTCTATGTGGCTCTCCCAGATCTTCAATATTTTAGCAAATATATAACATTAAACATGAAGAAACCTGCAGCTAAAACAGATGTGATGCTACATCAGGGGATGAAAACAATGCCAGCTAAATAAAAGCAATATAGAGACCTTCAATAGATAGTATTAGCAAATAATGAGAAAAAACGGCTGTCTTCACCTCATATTCTTTAATACAACCATGAATCCAAGTGAATGATTGATTTTTTTTTAAAGTGTACATCACTAAGAGAGGAACAAAGTAATACAAAAGCTAAAATTACATATCTGTTTACTGATTAGACAGATATATGTTGGCTGGATATTTACAGTATTTCTAGCTACAAATTTTGATATTTATCTGTATAACTGCAAAAAGAATGCTGGTAAAATAATTAAATGTGAATTTCAAGGATAAGGTTAAGAATTGGGGGAAATATTTATTATATTTAGAAAGAAATTTTTTTAAAGTGAATTATAAAAATTTTAAAAGAGACTATAAAACATTTATATAGAAAAATATTCTATTTTTTGGAGCCATTAAAATCTGGCTAAAAGATGGTTTTAAGGTTCATACTAAACTTTGCTTGAGTGACCTTTCTGCAGTAATATAATTGTGCACATCTCTCTTATAAGCAATCATTTACTTATATCTTAAAATATATAAAGTGCAGCAAGAATATTAATAATTTATTTAAATATTTATGTTTTTAATAGAATTTGTATTATTGAATGTTTTATTAATTCTAATTAGTTGATTTATAAGTATTTCTGTAAATGTTATGCAATATTAAAAATTTAAAAAAATATTGCTTAACATTACATTTAAATTAATTTCTCCTTCAGTAATTAATTTTTAAAAAATTTATCTTGATATTTTCTTAATGTGATTAATTTGAGCTCTGAATAAATAGTTTTGCTAATAAAATTAGAATTTTTAAGGTAAATATAATGAACCCATAAATATATTCAATAAGATTTAAAATAAAAGTTATTTCAAGGAAGTGTAGAAATATTTCTGCCTGTAGAGATAAGCAGCTAGTTCATTGTGGGAAGCATTTTATTTGGTAAAAAATATTTTCTCCATTGAAAAGCAATAGGTAATGAGGTCTTTTTAGTAAGTTAGTGGGATGTTAAATACATTTCTTAGGTTATAAAAGGGGTTCATTGAAACCTCTACTTTTGTAAATTGGAAGCCAAATGGTTCTGTTGTATTAATTTTATTGTTTTGGAAGAATTCAATTGCTCTGTTATTGTTTTTTTACTATTCAGATATATTTTATAATTTTCTATATAAGAACAAATAATGTCAGAATATTTTGAGAAAATAAATCCTATTTAGTTCATAAGATAAAATTTAAAATAGACAATATATGGTAGCTCATTACATGCATTACAAAATTTAATTTTTTAAAGCTGGTTTCTTTTTTTTCTCCCCTTGATAATAATAATATTACATCTAGTAAGTTCAAATTTTTCTTACGATTTTAACTTATCTAATATTTTGAAGATTGTTTTTTGAGCGTGTATAAAATTGCAGTTGTGAATATTTAATTAACATTAATAATAATAAATTGTTCTTACATATATTCTTATTATTGAATTTATTATTACATTGCATTTATTTATCATTGAATTCTTACTAATACATTGCATATTATTCTTAACATTTCAGTACTTGCCAGTTTTATTATTTAAACTGGCTTGCCTCCAATTTCTTTTTACAAAAGTTTTTTAAATTAAAATATATGAACTATTTCTATTTGGTGAAGAATCTTACAAGTATATCAAATTTAGAAGTGGTGTTTTATGTAGAATTTGTTAAAGTCACTTAAAAAATTTTGGGAAATGGCATTTTAAAGGAATTCCAAAAATTGAGTAAATATTTTTGCCATTAGTTTATTTTATCCTTTATTCTGATTAATGCTCAAATTTCTAATAAGACTATGTTCATGAAAAGAATCTATGCAATTGCTATAAGCTATTTATAAATTCATAATGGTCATATATAACAGATAGGATAATTAAAATAGGGATAAAATGTAAATTTAAATCTAATCATTTAAAAATTAAAATCAAAGTTAAACAATTCAAAATTTTGACATTTTAAATAAAATATGAAAAAAATAGAGAAATATAAATTTAATCACATAATTTTATGATTTTTAGTTGATAATTATTAATATGACAAAAGCTTTGAATTTACTCTTGACACAGATCATTAAAACTTACAGAAGTTTACCATCATAATTCTTTCATTCCAAGACTTAAGATATTAATAATAATATTTCTTCACTGAACTTTCCTTGAATGATTGCATCTAAAAAATTCACATAGAATTAAACTAGAAAAATAATGTAGTTACACCATTTGAATAACGAAGGTAGTATGAAAAAAACTAGATTTAAGAGAACAAAAATAAGGTTTCAAAAAAAAAAAAAAATTCCCCTCATTGAAGAAAAACATTTTTTTCCCTTTTATCCCCCTCCCCATCTTTTTATCTTAACTTGCACTTAAAAAGGGTGTATAATGAGAAATTGCTGGAAAAAAAATGGACATTTTTAATCAATTATAATTTGTCAATCTGTAGTTATATCTGTTTTATAATATATTTATTGTAATTTTAAAGCCATTTTTTCGCAATGTGAAATGTACTATCAGATATTTGAAAAATGATACAAACTTGTGCCTGTAAATAAATTGCATATTTTCTAATATTCTTGCATACAAATCCTTTGAAATGAATGTATAAGAAAATGGCATTTAAAGAAAATTGGAGATAAACAAATAACGCATGTTATTATAATTGAATACGAACATTTATAATTTGAATGTCAGATCCTATTTCTATCTTTTGTTTGAGTCTCAAGTTAACTTAAGGTACCTTTAGATACAAAATAACATAATTTGAGATTAACTTTTTTATTTATAGAGGTATATTTCTTTTCAAATGTAATAAGTTGCATCGAAAAATTTCCCTAAGAATTTTGACAACATTTTTATATCTTGTTTATATAACAGCTATAAAATTACAAATTAATATTTGGCAAAAATTTAAGAGGATCATCAATACACCCTTTCCCTCCCTCAAGCAGATCGTACCCCTAACACCACACTTGTCCACAACAGCTTAAACATACATTTGCCGGTTATAATCAAAATAAATGTATCTTCATCTAAAACACTAACAATTAAAATTCAAACAGGTTTTGAGTCCTAATAAGTTTGTCACAGTCTAATTTATATGGCCCCTTCAAAATAACCCTTCCAGTATTTCAGCTTATGGTGGTTGCAATGATGAAGAGAGAGGAAAAAAGAACAAGTAGGTCATTAAACACCAGTTTAACATGCATTGATACTCATATTTATTTCACTTTGGAATCTTTTCCTGAATTAATCCTTTTTTTTTTTAAGTTTTCTTCCTTGATATAGCAGGTAAAGGAAGCCTTATAATATGTATTTGGTTTATCGTATTTAATGTTTGAGAAAATAAAGAAAAAAGGAATGTTTTCTAGAAAAAAACTAAGCACTTCTTAAAATTCTTTATTATTATTATTATGCTCATTTAAGGTACCTAAAAATCATCTTCAAATTTAAATATTTTTTATGATAAAAATATGCATCAATATTCTTTGTGATCAATCATTAGCATGTGGTTAAAATACGAGTATCTTCACTTTCTGATCAATAGATGAGTTAACATAATATATAAATATCCAAATGGTAGAAATAATCCAATAAACTTGGAAAATCTTTCTTATTACAACAAATAAATGATAGTATTACATTTGAGAATTTTTTTACATGCATTAAATTGTAATCAACCACCAGTGACCAGAACATATTAAACCATCATATTAATCACAATGAACCCAAATGATAATAAAGAATTAATGGATAAATAAGTAACAAAAGTATTTCAGAGTGCCTGATAGATTTTTGCCTAGCCTTCCCAAAAACATTTTTACATCTTTTAATACAAGTGATGATTATTTTAAAACAGATTCAAAAAAAGATTCTGTTGAAAAAAATTCTACCTGACTATTTTTTCTTTTATATTCTTAAATTTTAATATATAGATTAAACTTTAAGATTGCTTATATCTCTTAATTGAAAAATTTATTAATCACATAAGGAAAAAACGAATGATTTTAAATCCTTAACTTTCAATACTTCTGCTGTGAATTGTTATAATTTGATAATGTTGGGCTCTAAGGGAAAAGAATTCTAATATATTCTACTGTTTTTTGTCTACACAATTTTTAACTTTAGGTGCATGAAATTGGTACAATAACCAATGTGGGAACTAAAAAAGTGAAAGCTATGTATCAAATATTTATACATAAGTTAAATTTTGTAAAAATTTATATACTGATAAATTTAAAATATATATATATATATACACATTTCTTTTTTTATATAGTTAACATCTACGAAATGAAATTTTTTCATAACAAATTCAGTGTAAACATACTATTGAACATAAAAATTTTGAATTTATTCTTGCTACAGTTGTAAGGATATTTGATAATGCTTCAGAATTTTCTAGAAATGATATTCGTCATAAAAGTATGTTTTTCGAACTTACCAGCCTATCCGCCTTCTATTCATTTGGAATGAATAGACAATTAAAATGATGGGTTTGAAAATGCCGCAAATAGCGTCCTATTCTGACGTCATTTTGGTGATCCAATCTGAAGACAAAGACTTTTTTTTTTTTTTGTAATAAAATTCTCTCCCCTATTTTTCCATTCTCTAGTTCAAGTGCTTTGATTTAATAAATTCAGAACACAAAATTAGCTTTTATTAATCTTTAAATTCATTTTTTTTCACTTCATTGTTGAATACAATGTATTTTTAAATATTTGTTTATGAGCAAAGTACCAAACTCATGCATAGTTCTATAATTCTGAATGAAAGAAAAGATAAATTTTTGAAAGTATATCGTGTTTTGTATATTTATTTTGTGTTTCCCGACACCTGTTCGCCTATAAGTTCATGTCTTTGATGATCGATCAATAAACCTGCTAATTTACCAAACATTATTTTTTTTCTGTAAGTTATTCGTAAAGTTTATAAAGTTTTTTCTGTAAGTTATTTGTAAAGTTATAAAAGTCATTTGTAAATGGAAAAAAATATGATGTTTTTTGATGTAGCAACCACAAGTCATCAAGAAAAAGTTTTATTAACTAACATTTATTAAAGATCAGAATGGCAATGCTAAACTTGCATGAGTGCAAAAAAATATTTCTAAACAAACAGTGAGCTACTTAAATTATATACCAAATTATATTTTTGTTAATCAAAATTTTATAAAATCTTAAAATCAAATAATGTCTACTACAGGAGTTGAAAATCCTCGACCTGAAACAACTTTTGAGTTGTATGAAATGTTCTTAGCTTTTTTGCAGGTAGAATAATATATCTAAAATTAAGAATATTTTGTTGAAATAACAGTCAAACTCAGTTTAGATTTGAATTTGCATATTTTTCAAACAAATTTAACATTTTGATTGACATCTTTAATGAATGAGAATTCCTTGCTGTGTTCAACCAATACTTCATGTTCGTCACATTTAAAGGCCGGGTCTTTGAACATTCATATATGAAACATGACTATTTTGCTTGAATTTTCTTTATTTCGTCGAATTCTCTTTACTGTGTTTCAAAGAGATTTGGTTTTGTTTTTATAAATGTAGAAAATGTGAACAACTATTGCTAGACTTGATATTTGATGGGTGGGGTCCCATGAACTTATTAAAAAGGAGTAATTTTCTGTCTTATGATAATCTTTTATTAAAAATCAGATATAAAATTCTCTCATAAAGGTAAAAAATATAATGAATGTATTCAATATATATATATAGATATAGATAGATAAATATTTAATTAAATATTTATTTAAGCAATTGATATGGTGTATGTGCATAAAATGTATTTTGCAAAGAATATGTTTTTATATTTAAAAATTATTATTTTTATATTAAATTAAAATTCTTTAATACATTCTTATAAAAGAGGCTCCTGACATTGATTTGCGAAACTGCCCAAATGGTGACAAAATCTCACCAAAAGCAAATCGTAGATTGTTATAAAATAAGGTATAATTACATTGTAGGTATTCATATGATCTGCTATGGTAAGGAAATGCCAAATCTTCGAGTATTCAAGAGCATTGCTGTTTACTTTATATTGTTTATTAATTTTATTTATTTTAAATGCAATTTTGCATTGTTAACTATTCTTTAATATTATTTGGATGTAAATACTTTATTTTTTTTAACTATAGATAATTTAAATGAATTTCATTCATTGTAATGTTTCTTACTGGTGTTCAAGATGAAACTGTCGCTTATCAAAGTTTGGACTTAAGCAAAAGATTCATTGATATTTGGTTGCTAATGTGGTGACTTTTTTTTCCAAGTCTGACTACCCGGAATGCTTAATTTTGCCTCAAAATGAGATGTAAAAACCGCTAAACTGTAATGTTGATAATAAATATAATATCTAGCAAGTATAACACTATTTCATGAATAACCGAAATATTACATTGTTTTATGAGTAAATACTAAAATTATATTAATTATTGAAATTTTCAGAAATAAGTGACAGTTACAATAGATGGGAACAAAGCCCAACGGTTATGATTGGGTCATGTGTTTCTCTATTACTTTGGTAGAAAATAAAACCCTTCAGCCAAAAAGGAATTATGCTAAATAACCAAAATTTGAGAAGCATTTTAGCACATTTAAAAAATAAGATTTATTGTAATTTTGCTCAAAATGATTAAATATGATGATTGTAACATCACTATGAGTATATCACTATGTTCTTCTACTAATAATAATACTCAAATTTAAATACGCTTATGAAAAAGATTTTTCCTAACAATATTTCAGTCTTTCAAATAAGCTTCTTATATTTATTTATTTTTTTAATTTCATTAGGCCCCTACATATCATTTGGCTTTGGAAGCTGTTTTAGTAGTATGGGTATTTTGGTTGCTTGTGCATAAAAGCTATAAACCCCAACGGCAAGAATTAACTGAACAGGTAAGTCATATTTCATTTTACTTTCTACATCCACAAAAAAAATGAGAAAAATTTAGAGATAATATAAAGAAATTAGAAAATTATTTTTTAAAAATGTAACAGTATAATAAATCTTTAGCAATGTTACCGAGCATCATTATTATATTTATGAAATGATTTTATTACTCTAAATATTAGTGTGAACATTTGTTTCAAAAATAACTTTCATTTTTACATGTATTGCTAATTTCTGAATTAAAAATATTTTAAATTTCTTATATATTTTTTATGAAATTAAAAAAAATATGGTTTATTTTAAATTGTTCATCATTTTAATGTTACTATTTTCTTATTATGCGTGAAATATGAAAATAAATATAGCATTGTAACTTGTTAATTTTTTTATGGTTGAGTATTTATTGAATAATTTTAAAATGTCATTTCAGGAAAAGGAGCAATTAATTGCAGAGTGGACACCAGAACCATTAGTACCACCATCAGATGAAAATAACCCGTGTCTAAAACCAAGAACTATAACTGGGTATATTTAATGTTCATTTGAAGAAAATATATACTTTTTTATTATCTTCAATAATACAGTCAAACCTTGTATAACTAACAAAAGAAAAAAATGTAAAGTGACTTGCTTAATGAGCGATGTTTTGCAGAGTGAGCAAAGAGACACCGTGACATCACATACTGCATTGGCTTGCATCAGTCCATGTTGAATATTGCTTAAAAGCAACCCTTATATTTATATGGAAGGAGTTTTAGCCAAATTGTCAAACATGACATCGAAGGCTTTGAGCTAGTACTTGTGGATCCTTAATCAATGTTTTTGTATTTGGCCAAGATTATAAAAGCTGAAGATAGATAATAGCAACATCGATCTGCAAAACATCAATTATATTTTCCAGTAGGAAAACATAACTGCCAAAGAGTTTATGAAACTGCATTTTGTGTCATAATTAAAAGATCAGAGGAAATTTAGCCAAGGGGAGAAGAAATAATAGATGCAACAGAACAACAATCTTTCAACAAAATAAAGGAGATTCTGAAAGCCTGAGAAATTAATATATCTTATGTTAAAAAGTTTAGCCCTGATAAAACAGTAGCTAGGCTTGCTACTGATTCATTTACAGATAATGTTGTGTCTCATTTTCACCAAATTTTGAAGCTTAGCCAAAGATGAATATCTTTAGACAATTTTCTTGTAAAAAAACACGAATTATAAATAATAAATTACATTATTGTAAATTTGATTGAGTATTTTTTTTAATGGAACACATTGTTTTTTTACATGGTTTTTTATGGAAAAAATTGTTTCGCATTATGAATAAGATTCAGGAACGAATTATGCTTGTTAAGCGAGATTCCAATATATTAATTAATATCCTGATGGTGTGTCCCATTGAATTTATGCTCTTTAAAATGTTGACACACTTTCAAGTTAGTTGACAATTAAAATATAAATTTTAGAATCTTATCATTGCTTTTTAAAACTTCTAAGTGTGGAAGAATTATCTAATGATAGTAGAATATGTAATGTAATACATTCTGGTATGTATTTACTGCTGAATCTATTATATGCTATTAATATTACATTTATTAGTTTATTCTTTTGCAAATTAAAATCATAAATATTAAAAGAATTTGACATAAAATAAATAAGAATAGCAAAATTTTAAAAGTGTGTTTCAGATGTTTTAAATTTGCGAACCTTCTTCCTAATCATAAATCCACTACCTGTGTTTCTACTGAATTTACTTCTTTATCAGTATTATGTAAATCAGTTTTGTCGATTCAATTAAAATGTATATTTTAAAATAATTTTCAAGTAGGAAGATTTTTAATGTTTTTCATTTTTTATAAATTAATTTGCTTTCTGCAAATTTAATTAAATTGAAATTTTTCTTTTCCTACCAGTTATTGTTTTTCTGTTTACTTCCACCTAATTCTTAAAGACTATGGTTTCTAACATTGTCTTATTTACTGTATAATAAAGAATTATTTAAATGCTCAGACAATGAATTTTGTATAAAGAACAAGTGTAATTAATAAATTTGACTATTTATTTTAATGTCCTATATGTTTTGCTATTTTGAATTTTTTAAAAATTTGTTTGTTTGATAAAATTTAATGCATTTCACATTTCTGTTATAGCAAAGTTGGTAAGATTGTGATGGTGGATGGGAAACAATGTTTGAATGCAGCCACACATAATTACCTAGGCTTAGTTGAACATGAAAAGTTAGAAGTAAGTTTTATACTGAATAGTAATTTATGCTTTAAGAAAACTTGAAAGAGAGACAGACATTTTAGTTTTGAAACTAGTAAGAGGGAGAACTTTATGAACAGTAAATTCTTTGAAAATTAAATCATCTTTAATTTTATTATTCTGTCGTAATCTTCTGATAACTATTTTGATGATGTTTGCTATCTTTTGAGGTGACAAATTCTAAATTAATTCTAATAACGAATTACATTAATTTCTGATTTTGTTGTCAGGAATTAATATTCAGTTTAAAATAAAGTCCTCTATTCTTACACTTGATGTTGCAGAAATTATCAATTATAAATTTTATTAGAGAGATTTTCCAATTAAAGGTATTATTAGAATCTTATAATTTTCTGACAATATATGTATGATGTCTTCTAATTAATCTTTTTCTCTCAAATTTTTAATCCTTCATTATTTGGTCTGACAAATGCACCTTTGATTTTCCTTCCAATATGTATGTGTTAATATATATATGTATGTTAAATATCAAAAATAATAACTATATTTATTGGAAATTCTAATAAATTCTTTGATCAATAATAATTTTCTGTGCAAGTGTGATAAGAAATTTATTTTGAATCCACATATGTATTTTGGATCTCTGCAAAATCACATTCTTTGAGATACTATGTTGAAAATTTTCCTTAAATGCTATTCTTTCTTATTTCCTATTCCTACTCAGTTCAGATAAAGAACATTTTTATACAGTCACTTTGCTTGACCTAAAGTATGATTAAAATTTTAAAATCCTCACAAATTTGATATTTAAATTTTTCATATTTTAATGTGAAGTGAAAATCAGCGTGTTTAGAAGTTGCAGGAATTGCAACAAGCACGTAACTGTTATATAATAAGATACTTTTAAGCTCTTCTTACGTGAGTCCATAAGTATTTTTTATTAACATAAATTATGATTGCTGATTATAGATAATTATCTATTAGCCATTTACGGCATACAACTGATACTTCTTTCTTAAAAAAATATCTGAACAATTCTTTTTCTCTAAATCTGCACTGAGAAAATCCTAAACCTATTGGTCCTAAAATTTCAGCTCATCTTTTGAAAAATTTAGATTTTACAATTAATTATTTAACATTTTATTTAAATTCAATTAAAAAAGTAATATCATATGTTTATTACTAGTTCCTTTGTTGGTGAATAAGTTCATTGTGAATATTGGTTGTGATTAATTCTAATTAAATATCTTATGTATAATCTGATGTTCATGATTTCCTCAATGAACTACTTTTAAGCATCAAATTTTTACAGATATTCAAGCCTTCTTATTTTAAATCATTTTTCATCTTTCTCTTCATTGTTCACATAAGCCTTTCTAATGCAGTGGAGTCTCATAGCATTATATTGCAATTAAAATTTAAGTGCTAAATAATTTGTTTAAATTTGCATGTTGTTTTTGTTGATAAAATAATTTTCTTTTCATATTTTTCATGTAAACTGTTCAAAGAATAAGCTTCATTATCTTTCAACAATACAAGAAAATTTTGTAAGTTAAATATTTCATGAATTAGTGAAAATCATTAGAATCTCTCTGTAATAATGAGCGATAATATTAAAGTATATATATGATTTAAAAAAAGAAAATAGCATTTTCATTTTATAAATTTTATCAGAGGTGAAGGAGGAAGCTTGTAAGCTCGCACTGTTTGCATATTGACTTTGATGATAAAGTTCTGTTTATTGATTTTTTTTTTTTTTTTGGCTATGCATATTGCATAGAACGAGATTTATGCTGATGGCATTTTGAGAATATATAAAAGATAAGAAATTTGATTGTTTATAAGAAGGATGTTGCAATAGTCATAAATTGTATTATATACTCGAAATGTACCTATTTTAAATGAGTGTGATATTCAATATTGCACATAAATAATATTTTTTTTTATTCTTTAAAACTGCATTTGGATTTATTATTTTATGGCCATTAAATTTTGTTTCTTGTATTTCTTGAAGATATTAATTTTTTTAATCTATAAATTGAATAATTATTATAAATTTTATTAGCAAAAACTAGTTTTTCTAATTGTTATTTATACTTAATATTTTTTATTACATTTTAATCTTTTTAAGTCTAATAAATCACTCATTTCTTTTAACTATTCAGGAAGCAGCTTTACAATGCTTGAGAAAATATGGAGTTGGCTCTTGTGGCCCTAGAGGCTTTTATGGAACTGTTGGTAATATTCTAATTTTTTTTCTCCTGAAATTTTTTTAGTAATAGTACAGCTAGTTATAATTGCATTTTTTTGTTTCAATGAAAAGTAATACTTAATTTAAACATAATTAATCATTAAATTATTTTTCTTTATAATATCAGTATAAAATGTTCAATATTAAGGTAACTTCCAGGATCAATTAATTTGTAAAGAAATTAATAAATAGGATTATAATGGAAGCAAAAATGTTGGTAACAAGTTCTGAATGTGCATTTATAATTGAAATTAAATTGTTTCATTTAAAAAATTATCATATTTGAGGAATTTCATATCAGTTTTTAGAAATGAGATAAAACACTAATTTTTTTTTCTATATGTGTTTTATTGATAGGAGATGCAAAATTTTAATTCCGTTTGAAAATATTACTTTTAATTTGTACAAAATAACTGTTTTTAGTAAATTAAAAAGATGTAATTTGAAATGGAGAGTGTGCTAATAATTTGATTCATAATATAATAGTAAATTCTTCTTCTTTTTTTATCTCTTAATGTGATACTGAGTGAAATTGTAAAAAATTAAAGAAGTTAGGTTGAAATTAATTTTGCTTATTTACAAAATTTCTTTAGATATTCACCTGGAACTGGAGGCAAAACTTGCAAAATTTATGAAACAGCAAGAGGCTGTGTTATATTCATATGGCTTCTCTACCATCTCTAGTGCTATTCCTGCTTATGCCAAGCATGGAGATGTTATTTTCTGGTATTTTTGAAAACAATTTTATTATAACTTACATATCTGCAAATAGAAATGTTCCTTCATTTTTATTGTGTGTAATGGCATTTTTTAGTTTTTGAAAAAATAATTTGCAAAGTGCCTGTACTTTCTTTTGTTCATCAAGTTGCTTACATTACACACTTATAACCATAATAGGAAGAATTGAAACACTTATGTGCTTTCTGGTGGGGAAAGTCTATTATCTGAAGGAATATGGCTTCTACTTTGCTTATTCAACATTTTTTGAAGGGGTTTTCAATGCAAACTAAACCTGGCAGATTTCTTGGGATATTGAGACAAAAAATGCACATAGAAATTCGAAATAAATTTAAATTAACTGAAGACCACATGCCTTGCCTGTGGTTCTTATTATCTAACCATCTATCCTTTTAAATGCCTCTCTTTACTACAATTACAACGTATTGGAAAATTGAATTCGAGATAAGATTTAGAATAATAGTAGTATGTTTTTAGGATGATCATTCATTAAAATACTAAAGCACAGTAACCTGACAATTTCAAGAAAATTACCTTCAAACTTTCACTATAGCTTATATGCTATAAATGTATCTGGCTCTCTTAAAGTCTGAGCAGGGCAATTGGTGAGGCATTGGCTCAGTATTTACAAAACACAAGTTTGGTCCTGAGTCAGCATTTTTAATACTTTTTTTCTTTTAAAATTATTATAAATTAATTTATTAATTTGAAAATAGTTTTAATTAATATGTCTTCCTTTTTTTTAATGCAAAAATAAATGTTTCTCATAAATGTCCCAATATAAGTTCTCATAATTCTTGAATTATAATTTAATTTTTAGTAATGTTAAATAATGATTTTTCACTGAGCAGCATTTAATAGATCTGTTGGAAAGTAAGCTTCATTTACATTTAAAAAATATTTGCCTTTCTTCAGAAAGTTGGGCAGCTTATCAAACAACTTACTGTATTATGCTATTAAAATTTTTATATCATCTATCTATGCATTCAACAACTTAAAACCTGCTTTCTGTTTTGTTGTTGTTGTTGTTGTTGTTTCAATGATTAGATGATTAATATCAGGGATATTTACTGACATATTTAATAAATTATCAGCTGCTTTTTTCAATTTCTAAAACCAATACATTGACAATCCATATCCCCCCTCGATGTGTTCAGGTCTGGGGATGTGTTGACTTGTCAGTCTATGAGGATCACATGACAAACAAATTTTATTAAAATCCAAAAATTTTAAATTTTTGATATTTTAAGATGATAATTGTTATTTAAATTATTTATTTTTCAAGTGCCATGTGAATAAACATAATTTTACATTAAAAAAATTAGTAATATATTAATTAAAATATCTGTAACTTGTTAATTTAAAAAAAATTAAGCCACATCTAACTTGATAATTATTTTTCTTTTAAAAGTTAAATTATAATTCAAGATTTAGGAGAATGAGCATTTATTTTTTCTTAGAAAGCTATTTATAAAATGTCAATTTGAAATAATTTTGTAGGGTGGGGGCAATCAAGACAGAAGCCTGGTCTCGCGAATACAAAGCTTGTGCTTTACTGAAATTGTTGTCAGGATGCTCACAAACGCTATGCTGAAAGTTTGAGGATCATTTTCTTGGAATAGTTTAGCAGTTGTGTCTAAAATTTTAATGAATGGAGTTCTCAAAACTGTACTAAGAGTTTTTTAAATCCCATCCCAAACTTAATTTTCCAAATTGTAACTTCATTTTGTAATTCTTGCCATATATATGTGCAGTACCTGTCAAAATAGCATCATTTTTTTGGCTCACATTAATCTGATAGAGAAACCTTTTTTACTGAAATTAACATACAATGTATGTATTTAAGTTTTTGCTTGGTACATAAACTAATAATAATTTAAAAAGCAAAAAATTAATTGAAATTAGCAAATTTATTATTTTATTCAAAATGAGCAAACTTTAACAATAAATTGACATTTGTTAAAAGTATAATAAATATTACCATGCTTGAAGAAAATAGGAATAATTGCATATTAATACTTGGTGGTAAATCCTTGACATTGATAAGCGTTTTTCTCCTGCAAAGCATAGAGTCAAGAAAAATTTGAATGAATTAGATAGACATCTATTCTTCTCCAAGTTGGGCGAACTTTTCATCAGCATTCATTGTATCTTTTTTTTATAATGCTTCAGCTTACACCATATCCTCTCGATATGTTAAGATTTGAGGATATTGGTTTAACAGTAGGCGAACCAGTTCTGAATGTGTTTGGATTAGTGTTTCGGATCATTATCCTGTTGGAAAATGAAGCCATGACCAAGAGCATGTGCATACAGATGCATGTTTTTCTGAAAGATGTTTTCATACTGAATCTTATTCATAATTCCCTGTATCCACTTCAGGGGGGTACATGTCAAGACAAAAGACACATTCCCTCACTTTGACATTTTTAACCCCATGTTTCATTGTTGGAATCTGGTATTTGAAGTCAAAATGAATGTCTTGGGAGCCACAGATCTACTATATGCCATCTGTACCAAACAACATGTGCTTACTCCCATCACTCCTAAAGACATCTTCCCACTTTATCTTGTACCAGTCCCTGTGTGCCTTTGCCTGTTCCATTCATGCCTTGCAGTTCTTCATAGATATCATCTACGTGTCTTCCATTCAATACAGCTGCTTGAAGTTCTATGCATTGTATTACAAATAGAGCATTTTAAGTTTTGAGAATCACAAATCTCACATGCAATATCTGTAACTGTTAGATAGAAATTGATGAATGAAAGGCATGTGACATTCTTGCTGAAAAGACGAAATGTAAAACATCTAAACTTAGGAACATTTGGCGCTCCTTCTTGATTAACCATCTCTTCAATTTAATATATTTCATAGTCCAGTATATTAAATTATTTCCTAAGTTTTAGAAGAAACTGATCTTTTAAATAATTAAATTTAATAAACTGGTATTTTAAAAAAATCTGTGTATTGTAGTATATTATGAAAAAGTTGTAGATTATAAACACTATTTTCTTTTGAAAATTTTAAATAAATAATAATTTTTCCATTTTAGTGATGAAGGAGTGAATTTTGCCATTCAAAAAGGATTAGTGGCTTCTCGTAGTCAAATTTTCTTTTTCAAACATAATAATGTAGATGATTTGGAAAGACTTCTAAAACAACAAGAGGAACGTGATAAACTAGTATGTAATAATTTTTGTATTAAGTTTTCAATCATGCACAGTTTTTGCGAGAAATTAACAGATAATTATTTATATGTTTGCAGAACCCTAAGAAAGCCAAAGTGACCAGAAGATTTCTTGTGGTGGAGGGTATTTATATGAATTTTGGTGATATATGCCCACTGCCTAGAATGGTCAGTTTGTTTTTAATTTTATTATGGTTACTTTTTTTTCCATATGCTTTCCATTTGTTTCAAATTGGTGCATTCAGTAATCTTATGTGTGCTAAATTTTAATAATTTTTATTATATTTTTGGATTTTAAAAGAAATCTAAAATTTATATGCACTATTTATTAGAAGTTTTAGAAAATAAATTGTCTTCTGTAAAAAGTTAATATGAATTTAAGGATAACTGATTGCATGAATTATAAATCTCAAATTTGCAACTTTAACAATGCAACGAAAGGTTTTTTTAATCCACATTATTAAATATAGAAATCATGGTATCTGATTTATTTTCCTTTAAGATTTAATACAAAAAAAGTTTTTAAAAGAGAGTATTTTCCATCTTATATCATCAAGGAAACATGTTATTATGCTTTATAGTTTTAAATTTTTTAAAAATTACCCAGTACTAACTTATAATGAGATAGTCATGAGCTTGTGTTACCAAATTAAAACATTCATTTGTCACAGTCTTTACGAATATTAGCCTAAAGATAATTCAATCCATTTTAATTGCATGCAGCAAAAATAAATCAGCCTGAATCGAAATGATATTGCATTGGAAAATATATTGAGAAAAAAAAATTATATTAGATCTAACTTTGAAACAAGGCTTACAGATTTTCAGTCAGAAAAAGAAATTTTCTTTGTTTTCTTTATGAATTAAATTTATTACTAAATGGCATGCAAATGAAAAT
>JAPMOR010107054.1:272106-282217 GCA_026543865.1 Argiope aurantia
ATTGAAAAAAAAATTATATTAGATCTAACTTTGAAACAAGGCTTACAGATTTTCAGTCAGAAAAAGAAATTTTCTTTGCTTTCTTTATGAATTAAATTTATTACTAAATGGCATGCAAATGAAAATAATCAAGTACATATTTGAGAAAAAAATTTTATGAAATTTCATTGAAGCTATAATACCAAATTTTTTTTAATGTTTGTTGACTGATAGTGAAGATATTGGAATGTTTTTATAGTTTGAAGCAAAATCTAAAATTATTGATATTCCATTTGGATTGCTAAGTGGAAATTATTATTATTTGTTTGTACAATGAAATATTGATAAACATAAAAAGAAAAATGCTAAATGTTAAAAACCTCATGGCATTTTTCTCTCATTAATTTTTTTTCCTGAACACTTAAATTTAAAAAAGTATATATGCCTTAGGTTTTTTTTTTTTAATCGGTTGCTGACAACCCTTATAAGTTTTGATATTATTGATTTAACCTTTAATTTCTTCTTATTTTTGTCTAGACAAAGTATATCAGTATTTCAAATTAAAAAATGATGATAATCTATGAAAACAAATTTCTTAGTAAATTGTAAAATAGACATTTTAGCTTTTTTTGGAAAAATATCTTTATTTGCTTAATTGAAAATTTTAATGAAATATTAGTTTTTGCTAATCTTTTTTATGTTATTATAATTTAAAATTTTGTTTTTAATGTGATGTTGATTAATATATATAACCATTGTACTTTTGGAACTATTTTTATAGGTTGAGCTGAAAAACAAGTATAAAGTACGTTTGTTTATTGATGAAGCCTGTTCATTTGGTGTTCTAGGAGAAACAGGTCGTGGAATCACTGAGCATTTTAATATTCCTGTAAGGATCTGCAAATGTTCTTTCTTAATATTAAATATTTCAATAATATTCTTTATTTTTATCCACTGTTTTTTTTTTTTTAATTTATAGATGGAAGAAGTTGATCTTATCACTTCTACACTGGAGGCTGCTATTCCAGGATATGGAGGTTTTTGTGTTGGTACATCTTTTATTGTTGATCACCAAGTGAGTATCTAAAAGCATGTCTTATATTTTGCCAGATATTTTGTCGATAATATCATTTTGAAAAATTAGCATTTCACTCCTTTTATTATTTTTTCCATATTACAAGTGATTCAAGTTATTGCTCTGTCAAAATTAAATGCTTATTTATTTATTCATTTTCATTTTAAGCGACTGTCTGGGCTTGGTTACTGTTTCTCTGCTTCCCTTCCACCATTTCAAGCTGGAGTTGCCATAGCTGCTTTAGAAATTTTGGAATCCAATCCAAGTAAGAAAACTGTTATAACATCTATTATTTTTGATAACTATAATTTACAATGTGGAGGAAGAAAAGACAATGAATCTTACATGCACTTAAATGAACTGAAACTCAATTATCTGTCATAAACAAGGATTGATGTTGTTGAATAAATAAAAATATTCCAGATTATAGGAAAAGAATTATAAGAGAGTACTTTTTATGTATTCATCCTACAATTTGTACAGGATTTGTCTTTAAAGACAAATTGTGTTTCAGTATTAAAAAAAAATAATAATAATAATCTTCAAAACTTACTTATATGATTTTTTTGAAATCCTAAAGATAAATACTTAAATTAATTATTAATGCTGCAATTTTTTTTTAAATTATCATATAATATATACTAGGTGCCTTAGATGACCCTTTGTTTCCCAAGTTTAATGATTGTTAAAAATTTCAATTAAAAATTTTGTGTAACTTGATCTTAAAGACTTCCCTAGAAAAATTTTTGAATTTCAAAGTTTGACAGACATATAACTCATAATATTATATAATCTTTAAGCTCTTCACTGCATTGTAATGTGTATTTCTTTAATTTTATATCTATATATTTATACATTAATTTATATTAAAAAAAGAGCAAAGTTTTTTAAAAATGGGCACATTTAAAAGTAATTTCAACAATAAGGATTCCAACTTTTAAAGATAAAATTTTCAATTTCTGTCTATTACCATTTTATTTAAACTTAAAATAAAATATTGATTCTTAAATTTGAAAAAGAAAAGTGAATGTCCAAACTTATCTGAAATATGTTCTTTATCTATTCTGCTATTGAAATCTGCATTTATTACAATGCATATATAAGTTTTGTGCTATGATTTTTTAAAGAATACTGGCATTCTAAATATATTACCACACTTTAAAAACATCAGTATCTTCTTTTCAAACTAATAATAAACCACTCTTTCACTTATTATAATCATATGCATTATTATAACATAAGTATATTATTTTTTAACAAAAATTTTATTTTCAGGTCTTGTCAGAACATTAAAGGAAAATTGTGTCTACATGCATGAACTCCTAGTCAAGTAATTTTTATTAATACCTTTCATTTAAAAATGTTTAGAAGAAAATATTTTTTGAGATGAGATTTAAATTTTCTTATTTC
The DNA here is from genome assembly GCA_026543865.1 of Argiope aurantia. Lineage (NCBI taxonomy): Eukaryota > Metazoa > Arthropoda > Arachnida > Araneae > Araneidae > Argiope > Argiope aurantia. The sequence continues at coordinate 274,571 of JAPMOR010107054.1, forward strand.
TTTATTTTCAGGATGTCTGATCTCATAACACTTTCAGATAGTTTGTCTCCTATTAAACATCTATATGTTGCTGAACCGATGCCAAGAGCACAAGCTTTAAATAGATTAAATGGAATAGTTGCCTATGTAAGTATCTTTGGAATCATTTTTCTTGTATTTTTAATATTTCTTTTTTTAATTATGCTTTAATCTTTATAAAAGATATTAAATTTTAATTATTTAGGGCTTATTATTGCTTTTGCCATTCAATTCTAAGTTACTAAATATGAAGCATATTGTTCATAAAAATTAATTACCCTCTTAATGTTCTTGTAGTGCTGGCTCAGGTGTTGTTATCTGATCTTAGATAAAAAAAAATGTGAGACCCATCCCTGAATAACCTTCATGTGTCTTGAAAATGAAATGATGATTGAATTAATCTGGCTCTTATTAAACATTTAAAGTTAAACTAGGAACTTCAGTAATACAGTATGCGCCAAAATTTACAATACTCATATGAAAAGATGAATAAAATTATTTGTCATCTGTGAATTTATTTTTCCTCAAAAAAAAAAAAATTACATACATACATACACACTATTAGTGTGTTGATTTACCACGGTATGCATAATGTAAGTGTTCAAAGTGTGCACCGCCTCACTGTAGGCAAAGTGTTCATATCGTTCACTCAGATTCTCAAGCATATCTTGAAACAAAGGTTGCTGCAGACTACTGCAATATAGAATATTTTTTCATATAATGCATGCACAATTCTTGGTGGACTTTCACAGTTGAACATACTCTCTATTAACTTTCCCCACAAGTAGGCATCAGGTAGTTAAGATCAGGGGAATGGGATGGGAAGTCAGTACCACATGAAATGATTCGTCTTGGAAAGTTTTCCTGCAGCATACTAGAGATGCTGAAATGGTATGGCTTGTTGCCCTGTCGTGTTGATACCACTGTCTATTCATCTGAATGTTCCTTGCACAACAGAACCTTCTCAAATCCAGAAGAAATGGTTTGATCACTTATTAAACTGTCTTATTAAACTTCTCTTGGAATTTTTCTCCCACCTTTTTTTAAACTCAGTCCACCTTCACAGCCGTTTTCTCATGAGTGAAAATAATACACTACAAATTCTTTTTCCACCATCGAGAGACCCATTTCCATAACTTCCTTTTCACTACTGTGAGTACGTGTGGCTAGAGCTATGCTTCATCGAAAAACACAACCACATGTTCGAGACGCACGAGTCTCAGTACTGTATATTTTGGCGCATACTCTATTTCAAGGTTAATGTTTATCGAAGAAATTACAGAATGAAAGGTATTCTACATTACATAACAAAAAGTTCTTGTTCATCATTTTCCTAAATAATATAAAAAGTTAGATTCTATATTATTCAAATTTGATTATAAGATTTAAAAGTTCTTGATGAATGTAAATTTAAGCATGGTGAATTAAATTTTTAGCCATTTAGTAATAAGTTATTTCTTCAATTTTTATGTTCCCAATCTTTGAAACCCATCCATTGAATAAAAATGAATAGATTTTCATACTGTTCTTATCTATATATTTCACTATAACTTAACACTTACCACCTTTGTTAATGAAATTACTTTTTGACTGCAGAAAAGTTATGATGTTAGAACATACAAGTAGCAGCATTTTCTGCAAACTTATAAGTTGCTCGCAAGACCTAAGTGTAAATGCATGATTTGAGTTAATCAAATTTGTAATTATAACATTTTATTCTGTATAGATACTTGTCTCTGCTTTTTGCTTGTATAAAAGTACATAATAGATCAAATTGCTGGACATTTAAAATATATCTTCAAGTTTCAATCCCTTTTAAATTTTATTATTAGAGATCTTGGAAGTATGAAGAGTGCTGTAGTTTTTAAAAATAATGTTACAATGAACAATGCTTAATGCGATTGAGGTTAATATTATGATTTGTTTATGTAATCAAAATCCTCTGTTTCTAATTAACATATTAAAATGCAAGCAAAAAATTTTCATTGAATTATCAATTATTTCATTGAATTTGATCATTACATTGCTTAACATTATTACTTTTAAAGTTAATTAACCAATTCATCATTTTCAACTTGCATTAATAATTGTGCAATTTCTTGCTACTTTAGTAAAGAAACATCTGTTTTTTTTGTTTTTTTTTTTTGCATGCAATGTGATTAGCATTTGTTTATTTAGTTAAAGATTTTTAAATTGATTAAATGGTGCGCTGTACTACCGCTGGCTTGCAATATGTTGAGCAGACAGTAGCAAAATTGATTTTTTTTTTAACTGATTGCAGTTTTAATGACAGAATTGCTCTTGACAAGCAAGAAAGTTTATCTAAATGAATTAATGCAATGATGCAGCACAGCTGAAAATCACAAACTGTTCTTTGTAAAATTTTGAAAAATCATTATCTTTTTGTAAGCAAGATTAAAATAAATATTAGTTATTGAAAACCCTGCAACAAACATCAAAATGTATCAGTCACTTTATATTTTGAAACCCAGTATGCAATATATTTCAACAATTTTTTTTTAAAGTTTTAATTACAACAATATATAAGTGAACCATTAATAATTAATGGTATAATTTTCAATAAGCAGTAATTATAAAAAATTTTCAATTGTTATTTTTGAAAATTATGTTGATACCCTGGATATAAGTGCTTTTTTTTCCCTTTTTCTTTTGATATGATAATAAAATATAGTTGATTTTATCCACAATGATTATTGTTGCTATTAAGTTAATGTTATCAAAATTCTTTAGTCCCAAAATCATCACATTAAGTGCATTTAAGATAAGATATTTTATATTATTTTAAATTTTTTAGGCCATGAAAGAAGGTGTAGCCATTGCAATTTCTCAGTACTTAAATAATGAAGAGCACAAACTTCCACCTCCAAGTATACGTCTTGTGGTAACTGCTGCAATGACTACTGAAGACATGGATCGTATTTTCACAGTGCTCAAGGAAGCTTCCAAGAATGTGACAGACTCCTAGGGATTTCTAAAGCTAATGTATTACTCCTTGGGATTTCTAAAGCTAATGTACATTGGGTCCATATTTTAAGCATTTTTACATAAAATATTTCAATCAATACAAATGTTGAGCTAGGAAATACATTCCAAATTAAGCATATATGATTGCACTGTATTGCATTTATTATTAGTAGTATTAGTTTGTTGGCCATACTCTTGGTTTATCAAAATTGTCATGTTTTAACATTTTTTTGTTGTTGTTGCACAAAATTTTATGCTTCCATAATAGTTTTTTTTTTTTAATTTTTAAATGCTCAGTAATTAATGACTTGATATTTTTGTTTAAATATGATCTCCTTGTAGCTGTAGCTAATGAATAGAATATTTTAACATCATGAAAATGTCTATGAAAATAAAGTAAAAAATATTTGTAAACTGTTGAATTGCTTTGGTGCTGATAAAATGCTTATAAATTAAATATTTATTTAAAAAATGAGCATTATTTCATGACATTTTGATGTTTCATATTTTATTTTTATTGAACAAATGAAACATTATCATTTTGTTTTTACATTCTGGTGTGTAGATGCCATTTGCCACAAATATCAGCCATTGATTCATTACTTGGGTTAATTTATTAAAATAGGTAGCTATAAAGGCATGAGTATATGTGAAACAGGTGCTTTTTTATTACCATCTTTCTTTTTCACTTTTTTTTTAATTATCCTATTCAAAGTAATTGCATTCATATTAAATTATTGTTTTTATTTTCTGAAATCTACTTAGTTATATATCATCAAAACATTAGTCATTAGTATTATTCTTTGATTATTTCATGAAGTTGGTGCTTAAAATGTGTATCAAAAATTACCAATGATCAATAATCCAAAAAGAGTTAATGTACTGAGTTTGCTGTTGCCAAAAAGAAATAAAAGTTTGATTTGAATTAGACTGCTAATTTTTTTTATATATATATTATAAATGAAATAATGGATACTCTGTATTTAAAATTCCCTTTTCTTCTATAACTTAAATTTTACCTCCACTCTTGTTTATTTCAAGTATTAAAAATTGTTTCATTCTCGCTTGTTTCACTTCCCTTTTTTAATCTTTTCAGTAAAATAGATATAAATAGCAATACTGTTATTTTAACTTTGAATTTGAAAATATTATATTTATTTTTAAAAGATTCAAAAACAAAGTTGTTCATTAAAAACACATTTAATTCAAATTTGTTGAGATATATTTCTAAAGTTAGTCTTTTTGAACTTAATTCAGAACTTGTATAGAATTATAACAGAGTTTGAGATTATGATAAACTATTCACGTTTTTGGGAAGTTTTTCAAAGTTCGGTAAAGAAATAATTATTGAAACTATTTTTCTTAATGAAATTCAAATACCTTAAAAATCACATATTATGAAAAAAGAATTCTCCTATTGCACTTCTCATTGTTATTTGCACCTTTTAATTTCCCTCATTTTTTTTAATAAAATTTATCTTATAATTCACAATTTAAAAATATTTAATGAAAAAAAAAATTTTTTTTGTTTAATTAATAGTATGAGTATGCTAAATATCTAAACATAATAATTATATTTATAATCAGTGATATATCTATTTAAATTTCATATTATATAATATATATATGTTTAAGATTCCCCAGAAGTAAAGTGTATGAAAAATTACTTTAAATTAGGAAATTTTAGAGAAACCTGGAATATTACATTATATTTGTTATGGGATTTTGAAAATCCACCTGTGGGTATATTAGTACAGCGTTTGTTGCTGGCTGTATTGTAAGAATTTTTTTTTTATAATGATGAAATAAAATGATGGATTATGTATAATACTACTGCTAATAGTAGTTCATATTGACTTAACATTGAAAGCTACAAGTCTAATATGTGAATGATACCAGTTTTATTTCTTATGGCTATGAATGCAAAATTTAGCAAATGTTCCTCTTTTCTTTTTTTTCTTCCAATGATTTTAGAAATTTCCTGTTTGAAATATCAATTACATTGTTTACATTTGTATGAATATCCCATGATGATGTTCAATCCTAAATTTTATTTCACTTTTAAATATTTTCGAATCATATTTAGGACTGTTTACTGGTATTGTTTATTACATCACATGGAATTTTCTTAATCCATATTTTCAACTTAAATTGTTATTGGTTTTATTAACAACGATTTCCCAACTTAATGCACTATTTTTTTCATTTCAATTCATTTTTTTTCTGTTGTATTAAGTACCTGCAGTCTGTTTTATAAAATTGGATTGTTTATAATAAAACATGGCCATTATTATAAATTGCTAGTCCTGATATCTAGGATGCCAAATATTGTTTGGAAATCTTTTCCCTATGATTAGTTTCCTGTATTTTGAATGTGTCATGTTACCTGTGTGCTAAATGTGTACAGAATCTATTCCTTATTGTGGAAATTAATTTTTATAAATGGATTATTTAATTTTTATTTGTATAATTCATCTAGTCATCATTATTTTATCTAAATTTGTAGATATTATATCTAGAAATTAAGGTACTCGTTATTTCTCACAGTAATATTTATGCAAAATATGCTTTTATTCTTATTTAAAAGGCAAGAATTATTTCTCTTTTTTATATTGTTTAATAATCGGAACATTTTAATAATTTGATTTCCAAATGAACTTTTCTCTCATTACTTTAAGATTCAATTTCTGAATTATTATCCTTGAGTTGTATTCATTGTTAGTTTATATTCTTCTTTGAAATACCATGTATTATAATTGTTAACTAATATTGTAACACTGAGGTATCTAATTTAGTGTTAGTAATTTTTGTTGGATAATATAATTTTTTTTTATTTGTCAGTTGCATAAAAATTATTCAACTTTATATGCATTGAAAATATTTTTCCCAATCAAAATAAAAAGAAAATGCATTTTGCTGTGATTCCTATTAGAAATGAATGAATAACACCTTCATTTGTATTAAAGATCAAAATATATGAATTGATTGGTATTTTTGTAATGGATCTGTCTATATGAATAATTGTTAAAAAAATCGAAATAAGCATTGTTTAAATATACTCTTTATTAATATAATGATAAACAGACTGATTGGTTTATAAAACTTTTTGCAATAAATTGGAATGCTTTAAATAATCAAGTTGTTGAATCTAGAGGATAAATCACCAAATGTATTTTTAAAAAGTGTTGAATTGTTTCTAAACATTTTCTGATCATTAATATTATTCTAGGACACATTCATTTAAAATTTATACTTATGTTTCATCTAGGGAAGGGTTGTAAATGTGACACAATCCTGCAAAAATATATAATGAAAATGAGTGGAATATTTATAGCCCTTTATTTTCTTTTTTCATCTAGTTATATTTTAAGAAAGAAATTTACATAGCACTTTTGGCAATTAATGTTTTATCTTTTCTTGCATAGTATAGATTGTAATGAACTTAAAATTAGTGGTCATCTTTAAGAGGAAATTAGCTATGAAAGGAAAAATCTTATTTTCATGATTTACCATTTTTATAAACTCATGTGTGAAAGGATTAATGCATATCTCCATGTATTTGAACTAGTATTTTTGCTTATTAATGTTGAGTTCAAAGTAAATAATATATTCTTTAGATTGCAGTCATTCAATTAAAAAGTACTGCTTTTCCAATTTAAAAGTTTATTTCTCAATGTCTAAAAGCACCATACAAAAAATTGGCAATTGTGTTCAAACATCAGTTTTTTTAACTAAAGATGTTATGTTTTCCATATTTCCATGGCATTGTTTTATATCCTTTTTGTATGCCATTTTAACTCTTTTTGTTGGGATTAAAGTTTTTTTTAAAAAAACAAAACATTAAATTTGATGTATTTTAATTATATATTTGTTAATATTTCAAGACTATAATTTTGTTTTCATTGAAATTATTTATATAATCTTGCTATTAACAACTTTTAACTCACTTTTTAGAAACATACTGTAATCAATATTATTTATTTAAAAGTCTCAAAGCAGTTTATGTGTTTTGCTAAAGACATTTTGTTGAATATTTACTAAAATATGCATTTTAAGTTCAAATATTTTGGAATAATACTGCCATTATTTTCATATTTATTAGTGCTGTATATTAATGGGCTTATAAATTGAAATGAAATTTTAAATGTTTTTTCACTTTTGAATATATTTATTTTTGTATCTTCTAGTATGCTAATAAATGTAATTTTGAATTCAACAACAACCTCGTTTTCTCTCTCTCTCTCTCTCTCTCTCTCTCTCTCTCTTAAAATGTTATATACATTCATATAATTTCATTGATTATATTCGTTATTCTATTTTGTAAGAATGACATACCACTATAGTGAAAAATAAATGTATTAGAATCATTATGCTCAACATATAGTAAATATGTATTTTTGCTAAATTCAATTAAAAATCCAATAAAAAATTATTTGGTTTAAAAACCAAATATTAAAATTCATCCATCTAATACTTGTTCACATATGTATGAGAAAACTAGTTGGTGGACAATCTATCCATTAATTGATTTAATTCAAAATTTTATACAATTTTATAATAAAACTATATGGTTTTAAACCCTAGTTCTCTTTAAGATTGTGTGTGTGTGTGTGTGTGTGTGTGTGTGTGTGTGTGTGTGTGTGT